>JARYZH020002283.1:0-17049 GCA_030021035.2 Notholithocarpus densiflorus | reverse complement strand
TAAGTTCACCAATAAATTGTACTTATATGATACTCGAATATATTTCACGCTAACAAAAAGTTTTCTTTTGGCGGAGTTTTGGGCTAAATCACTACTTATGTGTGGTTGGTTTGTGCCATATAATGAACAATAATTGAGTTTTTGATAAAACATTTGTAGCTCAGTAGCATAATGTAGTCTCCTTTAAGAGGAGAATTAAGCTTCGAATCTCTCTCACCTCATTTATAGTAACAATTGAATTATAAAAAAGAACAACTAAGCTTTTGTATTTTAAAGAAGACAAGTTATATATATATATATATATATATAATAGAAATTCTGCTCTAACCTAATCTAAGTGTATATATGTGTGATGTTCCTTCCTGAAACCTTGGCCCTTGCCTCCACATCCCACAAGCACCTATACTTGTGGAGTGACCATCGCACGAAGGGTATGCGGTGGTTAAAGAAGACAAGTTAAAAGAGAAGAATTGGTGCACTTATTTAGTGGTGGTTTCTTGGTGGACAGTCGACAAGGAACGAAAAGAAAAAATTAATTGAAATTTAAAATAAAATTTTAATAAATTTAAAAACTAATAATTATGTTAATATTATGTTATCGCGTGTCTAGTGAGCACACAAAAGTAAAAGTTAGGGACTTTTATTAGTTTCAAAGGGATGAGTTTGAATTTGATCCAGTTCTAGTGTATTCTTCACAATTTTCTAGAAATAATTATTTTATACTCTTATAAATTTGGTAAATAATTAAAAATTAATTGAGCCTTTTTAATTGCATGAGGTATAACCTTATAGGTAGGGATGGCAATTTTGCCTCGCCCCGCTTGATTCGCCCCTCCCCGCTTCACCCCACGCGGGTTTTCTCCGTCCCGCAAAGGTGATGGGGCGAGATTTTAGTCCCGCATCACGGGACTGGATGGGGATTGCCTTAGACTTTTTAGACCCAACTGGCCCCACCCTACCCCATCTCCGCCCCGTATTGATAAGGGTTAAATTGTAAATTTTTCATACCTTAAAACATTATCTTGCCTAAGAATATTAATTGCACATCCGATTTCACAACTCATTTTAACTTTTATTTCAAAAGACTTTCTAAAAAAATAATATTTATGAAGTTCAAGTATGTTTGCTATGTGGTAATAGATCCAAGAGTAATGCTACGGGCACAAAATATTCATGTGTAATATAGTTATTCGGTTGCATTTTTATTACATGGAAAAATAATTCTTTAAATTGAAAAATAATTATTCCTTTCCAAAAAAGATGTAGTGACTATTCCTTAATAAGTGTAAGTTGTACATGTAATAATTTTTGAAATTAATATATTTTCAACCATGGGTGAGTATGGTGAGTGGTAGGAAGTCCTTGAAATTTGAAAATACCCATCACTTCGAACTAAGTGCCAAGAGGTTGTGGGTTCAAGTACTAGTATTAACCCATACTTCCTAATTTGCAAAAATCGTGGTAATGTGGTCGAGTAGTGGCACACTATATTGTGCTCTGGTGGTATTCATGGGCTTACCAAAAAGCCCAAGTGACAATGTATCATGAGACATGGGGTAATGATTACAAGTGATCCTTTTTTTTCTCAATGTTTTTTTTTTTTTTCAAAAAGTAAAATTATCATATACATAATCATTTTCAAACATTTTATATATAACAACCAAATATATGAATAGAAAAAATTATTCGATTACAATATCTTTTATTCTCATTGATAGAGATTACTATTCCTATTGCAGTCTCCATTTAGTGTATCAAAATTTCACTTTCTTTTAGTTTTTATTCTAAGTTCACCCTATCTTTTTTTAGCAAAATAAAATTTCAATTACTTTATTTATTTTTAAATAATTATGTTATTAAAATATTATCACGTTTCTAATGAGCACACAAAATTAAATGTTAGGGACTTTTATTAGTTTCAAAGGGATGAGTTTGAATGTGATCCAGTTCCAGTGTCTTTTTGCAATTTTCACTTAATAATTATTTTATATAAATTTGGCTACGAAGTAAAAATTAATTTAGACCTTTTAATTGCATGAGGTTACAGAACTTACAGTACAACTAATTATACGGCATTCAATCTCGTGGATCTTGTTAGATTTCGTATTTTATTTCTTCTCTTCCTCTCAACCAAAATCCAAAGTCCTATCACCACGCGCACTTGGTACGATGGTCACTCTACAAGTATAAGTGCTTGTGGGGTGTGAGGAGTAAGGGCTGAGATTCAAGCCTCTAAGAGGGAGTTTTACACACATATACACTTAGATTAAGTTAGAGTAGAATTTCTATCTTGTAAAAAAAAAAAACAAAAAAAAAAAAAAAACACCAAAGTCCTAAAGCATGTCTTGCCTAAGATCATATATAGGGACACAGAGTCTTAGACATTGCATACCTGATTTTACAACTTATTTCAACTTTTTTTTTTAAAACACTTTCTAAAAAATATATATTTATGACATTCCAGAAATGTTTGGTATGTGGAAATAGATCCAATAGAGGAGTGATAATTCATGTGTAAATTGTAATATCCAGCATTTACCCAAAATATTCATTTTCTTACAGCGGATTTCATTATGCATAACGCATATAATTAGTTTATTATAATTAATTAATAATTAAATTTATATGTTCTATGATATGAGATCAAAAATAAGAAATGACAAGATAATTTTTGTATAGAAATGAAGTTATTAGGTTATTTTGACACATCTTTATTACATGGAATGATTAGGTTATTCTTTTTCAAAAGAGATGTAATAGCTATTCCTTAATAGGTGTGAGTTGTAACAACTTTTGAAATTACTATATTTTCAACCATCAACGAGTGTGGTGCCGCGGTGTGAAGTAAGGGTGTGCAGAAAGTCACCGTGACCGATCCAGCTTACCGGCGCCGACCTTCTTGCACCGCCACTACAACCGACCAATAGAGTCGTTGCCGGTGATTGGAGCGCGAAGGGAGTTTTGATGCTGGTGCGGTGCAGTCATCGGATTAGAAAATCTGAAACCGAGTCTCGCCGAACCGAACCAATTCCTGTGTATAATTTTTAGATGTTTGGATACAATGTCGTTTTATTGAGTATCCATTTTAATTTTTTTTAACAAAACGGCATCGTTTTATGCTAGGTTTTCAAATGTCTACCTTAAGTATAAATTCACTCTATCATCTCTCATAACCTTAACTCTCTCTCTCACTCTCGCCTCTCCCCGGCCTGACACCTCGCCTTTAAGCCCTTGCCGCTCGGCTTGGCTGGCCTCTGCAGCAGCAGCAGGTGCTCACTAGTCATCGACTCACTGCGGCAAACCGCCGGTAAGCCATAAGCCCTTCTCCTCTCTCACCTCTCAGAAAAAACAAAGTCCAAACTAAGCTTATCATGTTTTTTATCACTTTTTCAGCACTTGTTTGGTTTCAGTTGTTTGGACTCAATGATAATAGTAATAGTATAAACTATAAACTTAGTAATACTTATCATGTTTTTTTTTATCATTTTTTCAGCGCTTGTTTGGACTTTGGAGTGTTACATTGTTAATTTAGTCCCGCTTAATTCTTTAAGTAACTTTCTTGCATAGTTGCATTGCATGAGCTAGCTAATTAGTGACTTGGTGTGTTACAGTCTACTAAGTACTAACCTTTTTTTTCTTCAACATTTTAATTTTTGAGGGAGACGAGATTGAGAGAGTTCTCGCTTTCAATCCTTCACCGAGAGGAAATCACTAAACACTAATCACTCACTATATTCAACATTTTCATTTTAAATATTTAGTACTCAGTAACAACTGCTTTAAGTTTATATATATAAAATTAACTTTTATTTTATATTTATATTGAGAATAATATAATGAATTCCTTGTTAACATTAGTGACATGAATTGTTGAGTAATGACTAATGATTGTTAGTCTATTATTGTTGCCTTGTTGTAACTAAACTGATTAGTTATTGCTATTATTGGATCTGGTTGTGACATTTATTAATTGAGAGTGAACTATTTGATATTGTATTTGCTGGAAAAATTATAATTTGACATTGTTGTGGAAACTTTGTTTTTTTGTTGGTTGGAAATTTTTTTATTAGATGGATGTCAATGCTCCACCTGGATTTGGTGCCCCTAGGGACCCTAACCCACTTCCTCCTGGTAGTGCTAACCCTAATCCACCTGCACCTGCACCTGCAGCACCAGTTGGTCTTGGTGCGTCACTTCTCCCACTGTCACCTAAACAAGGTGGTAAGGACCCATCTATAGTATGACAGCACTTCATTACATTGGCTGGTCCTGATCCCAAGAAGCCTAGGTTTGAATGCAAGTATTGTAAAAATCAATATAATTGCCATGGTAAGAAAAATGGTACTTCGGGTATGTTGCAACACATGAAGGTGTGTAAGAAGTGGCCTTTTCCCCGTGATGATTAGCAAAAAACTTTGTCTTTCTAAGCTAAGAGGGAAGGGGAAAATGGTTCAAATATATTAGTGGTTGCAAATTATAGTGAAGAGAGGATAAGGTTGGTGTTGGCAAGGATGATCATTATTGATGAATTACCTTTTAAATTTGTGGAGCATCAAGGCTTTCAAGAATTTATGGAAATAGTTGAGCCTAGGTTTCCTATTCCCCATCGCACTACCATTGCAAGAGCTTGTATGAAGATTTATTCTAGTGAGGTGGATATTTTGAGAAGGGCTTTTGTTGGGCAACGGGTTTGTGTGACAACAGATACTTGGACGTCCATACAAAACTTGAACTACATGGTAGTCACTGCACACTTCATTGATGGGAATTAGACTTACCAAAAAAAAAATCTTGAACTTTTGCTCTATAGCTAATCACAAAGGGGACACCATAGGTAGAGCGGTTGAGTCATGTTTGTTGAAGTGGGGTATAGACCGGTTGTTTACAATTACCGCGAACAATGCTAGTTCTAATGATGTGGCAATTGATTATGTGAAGAAGAAAACAAAAGAAAGAGATAGTTGCATATTGGGTGGTGAGTTCATGCATATGCGTTGTTATGCACATATCTTGAATTTGATAGTGCAAAGTGGGTTGAAGTCCATTCATGAATCAATTGCCAAGATTTGGAATGCGATGCGATATATGAGAGCCTCTCTTGCAAGGATTGAGAAGTTTCAAGAATGTGTTGAAAATGAGAAAATTAAAGCCAAATGTTTGCTGTCCCTTGATGTGCCAACAAGGTGGAATTCGACTTATCTCATGTTAGATTGAGTTTTGAAATTTGTGAGAACATTTGATAGGTTGGAAGAGGAGGATGGACATTACAAACTTTATTTTTGTGAAGTGGATGAAAATGGGAAAAAGCCCATTGGTCCTCCTAACTATCTTGATTGGGAAAATGTCAAGACCTTCGTGAAATTTCTTGGCATATTTTATGAGGCAACGCTTAGATTTTCTAGGTCCTTGTTTGTCACTTCTAATACATACTTCCATGAGCTAATTAACATTGAAGATCAATTGCAACAGTTGTGTAGTGTTGATGGGGATCCACTTTTGAGGAGTATAGCAATAGAGATGAAAAAAAAAATATGATAGGTATTGGGGAAGTATAGATAATATCAATTTGATGCTTTTTGTTGTTGTTGTTCTTGACCCAAGGTATAGATTGAAGTATGTCAAGTTTTGGTTTAGGGAGTGGTATGGAAAGGACAAGGGGGATGCAATGAGCTCTAAGATTCAGGATGCATTGAAGAGGTTGTATGTGGAGAGAGTGGGTCAAAATGAAGATTCAAATTCTAGTGGTAGTGGTAGTGGTAGTGGTGCTTCATTGTTTAGGGACTCCAGGCCAAGTGTTGGTAATGCTTCATTGTCCAATTGCATTTAAGCTATAATAATAGGTTTAAGAAACACTTGGCGGATGAGGACAGTGTGGAAAGCAAATTTGAGTTGGATAGGTATTTGTTGGAATCTTCTGAGGACCCTGATGTGGAAGATTTTGACATTTTGATGTGGTGGAAAATAAATTCTTCTAGATATTGAGTCCTATCCCAAATTGCTCGTGATGTGTTGGCTATTCCTGTCTCTACAGTTGCATCCGAGTTTGTTTTTAGTACGGGAGGGCGTGTTTTGGATTCGTTTGGTAGTTCACTATCTCCTAATACAGTTGAAGCCCTTATTTGTACCAAGAATTGGTTGAAGGATGCAAAGAAAAAAAAGATCAATAAAGCTTCGGGAGTGCATGGATAATATGGAGGATATGGATGGTTTTGAGATTGAGACTAGTAAATATATATATATATATGTTCATTTTGTTTGTTGTATGTATCAATTGTTTATTTATTTGCTCAATACTTAAGAATCATTTTGTTTTGAATGGGATTGTAGAAATTGCATCGGTTTGCCCAATGCCTATGGAGGAGGATCCAAGCACTGTTGTGTTAGATGATGATGAGTGATGTGCAACTCTTTGCTTGGAGTTAGTTAGTAGTTAGTATTATGTAAGTATACTTGATATTATCATTCATTTGTGCTAATTATAAATATTTTATTGTTCATAAACGTTTTATTGTTGTTAACACGTATTTATTTTGTTTTGTTTAATATTTTGTAGGAGTTCTAGGATGATGCATAGTGCACAGACTTACTGGATAAAGGACTTACAGGAATTAGCATTCTTTTGCTTATATGCTAATTATATTTGTACATGTTATTAGTAGTGGACTTTTCACTAATGGTAGTTATTTAGGTACTCATGGGTGGGATTATCATTGGGGATACAAGCAATTAGTATTCTTTTGCCTAAATGCTAATTTAATTTGTATATCTTTCTTTTGGCATTTGTGGACAGTGACAAATGGTTCTGTAATACGTTATTAAGTGTATACATTAACAGTTATTGTTATTGACACTAACACACACAGTGATATTGTATGCTACATGATAGTGTTTTGGGAGTTGAACTCTTATTGAGGCAATTTCAAAACATTTTTACATGGTGAATGAAATGGAAAAATTTGGACAGTTTGTCATGTGTGAAACTGTGAAATTTGAACAATTTGATGTGTAAAAAATTTGCATAAATTGTTTATGTGTGAATGAAATGATGAAATTTGGATCATTATTGTTTATGTGTGATCAGATTTGAACAGATTTTTGAATAGATTGAACAGGTTTTTGAACAAATTTTATGTGTGAACAGGTTGAGCAGAATTTTTATTAAGTTTCTGTGAAATTTGAACAGGTTTTGTTGCTGTTTTTTAAGCAGATTGAACAAATTTTGTGTGAACAGGTTGAACAAATTTTTTTATGAAGTTTATGTGAAATTTGAACAGATTTTGTTGCTGCTTTTTGAATAGATTGAACAGATTTTGTGTGAATAAGTTGAATATATTTTTTTTATGAAGTTTTTGTGAAATTTTAACAGATTTTGTTGCTGCTTTTTAAGCAGATTGAACAGATTTTGTGTGAACATGTTGAACAAATTTTTTTATGAAGTTTCTGTGAAATTTGAACAGATTTTGTTGCTGCTTTTTGAACAGATTGAACAGATTTTGTATGAACAAGTTGAATAGATTTTTTTTTATGAAGTTTTTGTGAAATTTGAACAGATTTTGTTGCTGCTTTTTAAAAAGATTGAACAGATTTTGTTGCTGTTTTTTGAACAGATTGAACAAATTTTGTGTAAACAAGTTGAATAGATTTTTTTATGAAGTTTCTGTGAAATTTGAACAAATTTTGTTTGATGTTTTTTGATGAGATTGAACAGATTTTATGTGTGAATACTGAATAGGTTGAACAAATTGATTTTTTTTTTTTTTTTTTTTTTTTTTTTTTGTAAAAAAAAAAATAGAATTTTTAATGTTTCAAATTGACCAAACCGATTAAACCGAGCCGACTGAACCACACCGCTATAGGTCGGAAAACCGACCCTAATCGGTATGCATCGGTTTTAATTATGAGAAAACTGATCCCTATCGGTTCGGTAACAAATTAGAGAAAAAATCGAGTCGACCGAACCGCGCATACCCCTAGACTGTGAAGCCCTCGAAAAGACCTATCACTTTGAACCAAGTGCCAAGAGGCAAGAGGTTGCAAGTTTGAGTGCTAGTATCAACCCATACTTCCTAATATGTAAAAATTGTGGTAATGTTATGAGCTGATAGTACCCATGGCCTATGGGTTTACCAATAAGCCTAGGAGGTAATATACCATAGGCTGTGGGGTTGATTACACACACAAGCCATTTTTAATAAAAATTCTCAATGCATCAAAATTTCACTTCCTTTTTATTTTTAATTCTAAGTTCACCCTATCTTTATTTACCCAAAATAAATAAAAAATAACATCCCGTCTTAGGTCAGTAACAACAGCAACAATAACAATAACAAACTTTAAAGCCAAATCATTTTGTAATTGGAAGAGTGTGGTACTGTGATTTGAAGGATTCACTGCTTGTCTGAGCTAATAAATTTTTTTTTTCATGTTCTGTTTTTCCTCACCTTTTTGTGATGAAATATTGAGTCATGTTATTCAACACCACAACATGGTATAGCCTGCCATTATAGGTAGTCAAAGCAGGTTTTTGAGTCTCCCTCAACTACGAATGATATGACTCCAAGCTTTGCCCAGTTACACGGAGGGGCAGCTAGGCTCAAAAACTCCAAACACTTGTGATGAATCTGCTTGATGGAGCCATGAATGTCAGCCAAGCCTCCGATTCAGGACTTGGTCTCGTAGATACCAAATGCCATCCAGGGTGAAAACCTTACATAGGGTGACTAGCCACTTGTTGCTGTCTAGACATAGAGATTTTTGGGGGGAAATTTGCCATTTAGCATGTTTTTAGCAACTATTTCATTAGTTGTTGTCAAGTTTGCAAAACTATTTTGCAAACTAGCATCTCGAGGCTCTGAAACTCGAGTTTAGTGAAGGAACTCGAGTCTCAAAGCCCCGAGTTCCAAGTTGTGGCAATCTGATGTGGCAGAAAAGTAGACACATGGAACTAACTCTCGAGTTCCTTCAAATCTGGGTTTGTACAGGTGTGGGTTTGTTCTCTTCTTCTTCTTCTTCTTCTTTTGTATGCCTTCTTCTTCACTCTGTACGCAGCTCTATGGGAAACTCGAGTTTCACGTGAATAATTTTATTCACATTAGCTTGGAACTCAAGTATTTGAGGCTTAATTTTGACATTAAACTCGAGTCTCAGAGACTCGAGATGTTAGTTTCCTAAATAGTTTTGGAAACCTGCTAACTAACAAAATTGTTAGCAAAATGGTGTTAAATGGGAAAAAAAATTGAGATTTTGGAGGGTCCAGAACCAATTTGACATATTCTTCAGGTGATTGAATAGGGATCTCTTCGGCTCTAAATCCCCAGCAAGTGGAGTGCCAAATTGCTTTGGTAACAGGACATCTGAAGAAAACGCGCCGAACAAATACGATGCATCATGTTCTCTCTAGTGGGAAGGACATTGGCACCTAGTTTCCATAAAAACATCCTAACTCTCTCTGGGGCAACCATCTTCCATAGCTTCTTCCAGTGCTCTTGAGACGTGTGGGTTGTTAGCTTGATGCATGGTTGAGTGATATGCTGATTTGACAGTGAACTCTCCCTTAGAGTTTAAAACCCAGATAAGCTTGTCTTCCTTTGGTGTGATGGGCAGGGGAATAGAGAGAATTGCTTGAATATCCTCTGGATCAAAAAGCTCCTGAATAAAAGAAACGTTCCAGGCATGTTGGTCAGCTCTAATGAATTGGGAAACCATGATAGGGCACTGAGCTAGGGGCTGATTTCTTGGCTTAGGTTTAAAACCTGGCACCCACGGGTCTATCCATACATTAATTGAAGCTCCATCTCCTATGAGATAACATGCACCCTTTAAAATAATCAACTTGGTGCTTTCGATAGCTCTCCAGATTGGTGAGGCAGACTTTGGAGACTTTGTGTAACCAATCAGGTCTGACCTTGTATTTGGCCCTCAAAATTTGCATGCACAAGTTGTCCGTCTTCGACGCAACCATCGATGCTAGTTTGACTAGCAAAGCATTATTGAAGTTCTTTGCTTTTCTAAACCCCAGCCCGCCTCTAGCTTTAGGTTGACATAGCTTATCCTAGTCATTCCAAGCTAGGTACCTGCCCTCCTTCTCTTTGGGTCTCCACCAAAACCTTCTGCATGGAGCATCCAGGTTATCACAAATTTTGTTGGGAATATCGAAAGATGACATGGAGTAGTTAGGGATTGCTTGCGCAACTGATTTTATGACCGTACTTCTACCAGCTCAAGATAAACATTTACTCCTCCATCCATCGAGTTTTGATTACAACCTATCTTAAAGGGCTCCTAGATACACAACGTCTTTCTTCAGACCCTTCATATGGACCATATTCTTGAGACATCTGCGAGTTTGGATTTGGGTGCTCTTTGAGGGAAAAAAAACCCCGGATTTACCTCTGTTAATAATTTGGCCAGACCGCTTGCAGTATTTATCTACACACGCCATAATCCTTGCAGCTTCAAGCCTGTTGGCTTTTGAGAAAAGCAAAATGTTGTCGGCATACATCACGTGGATAATGGCAAGGCCTCCACTACTAGCTTTGATCCCACTAACGCTATTAGAAGAGTACTCATGCTCTAGCATTCTGGATAGGACCTCTTGCCCTAAGATAAACAGATATGAAGACAGGGGGTCACCTTGACGTAGACTCCTACTAGGCTTGAACTGTTTGGATTTCCCTCCATTCACTAGGACCTCAAAAGACACTAAGGATACACAAGGATCCAACTAATAAATATGTAACTGAAACCATACTGTGCAAGGGCAGCTTTTAAGAGTCTCCAATTGACTCTATCATACGCTTTTTGAAGATCTAGCTTTATAGCCATCATGTTGGATTTAACTTTCCTTGTTTTGAAACTAAGTAGCATCTCTTAGACGATAACTTGATTTTCTATTACCCATCTATCCGGTATAAAAGTTAACTGGCGGGGGATATGGGCTTGTGGAGGAGGGGTCTCAGCCTTGTCACCAATATTTTAGATATGATCTTATATATCACGTTGCATATTTAGCAACGTCACTGACTCACTAGACAACATACATATGTATCCAATGTGCACAATCAGTCAGGCTTTGAAAGCAATATGCTATCATCCTCAGTTTTTCCTATTGTAATCTTTGTGTGAGATGAGATACTTCTGCAAGAAATTTTATTCTATCTTGCCATAGTCTTGGGGATATATACTGTGTTTGAAACAAATTCCTAGCTTCCTAGGACCTAGTCCTAGGTTTCAGTTCGAGGAGTATAAGTCTTATAGTAAGATAGCTAGGCCGATTAAACTTCTTATGCTATAAGATTGCCCATTGACCAATGTGCTAAGTTTTTTCACTACCAGTCAAGACCGGGTTTTACAGTGTAAGCTTCTCTCAATTTTTTTCCCATTTTATAGCTATACCCACTTTTCGCAGCAGTTGGTGTAGCTGTTGGCATTTGTGGCAAGCAGCTTGTAAGGAACATCTGCACCAACCCTGAAGTGAGGTAATCTATTTTATGCTACCTTGATTCCAAGTCTATTACGATTTTTTCTGCTATTTAAGCTTAAAGTGAACTGCCAATCTGAGTATGTGAGTCGTGTGAATTTTGGTAATTGATTGGAAAGCCTCACTCCAGCATCTTATAGTGTTATAGTTATTCAAGTCTTCTGTTTCTGTCCATGCGAATCAATCATGTTATAAGATCTTTGCTGATATTTAAACCAAAAATAAGCTTCTGTCTTAATACTCAAGTCCTTGTGAATTACTTGTATTTGATTAGATGCCCCCGTAGAAGTGTCTTATAGTTATTTTTTTGATTATTTAATTGTCACAACAAGTGGGTAAGGTGGAATTTGAACCCTAGTTCTCCTTATCAAGGAGACCAAGCAACGACACTGAGTTACAAGACTCTTGTCTAGTGTCTTATAGTTCTTTGAAGATACAACACTGCATCTGCAGGGATTCATCTTGGAAGATAAGTTGGACAGCACAAAAAAAATTCCCATAAGAAAGAAAAAGGAAAAAAGTCTCCACAATAGTTTAACATATCCAAATTTGAATATGCTATCAGGTTTACCAAAGAGCACAGAACTGCAGGAGTGCTTGACAACTTTGAAGAGGGTAAGAAATATTCATAATATGCTGTCAGGAAGTTCGTATGCAATAGATCCCCGCAGATCATGCCATCCATCAACAAGTTCTTCTCGGATCCAAAGATTCCAAACTGAATCAAATGTTGTGATTTGAAGATTGCTAGATATTTGAATTTTGAAAATGGTGGCTGTCTGCTTAAATATTTGATTTGGAGAAAAAGAGATGCTATTTTTTTTAGAAGAGGCGTGAGATAATTGTGTTCAACAGGGTTCCATCATGTTGATGCATGAGCTCAACCATGGAGTAATAAAGTCAATATTTACAAATTGGACATCATCTTTCTTGTTCTCCCCCACCCTTTTCTCTCTGTGTTGCGTGTGGTGCGGGTTAAAAAAGAGAGAAAAAGAAGAAGATCAAAACAGAAGAAGAGAATTTAGAACACGACTCAGACTCGGTTATTTTTGTTCTCTAATAGCAGGCAAAAGTTTGAGAATCTTTTGCAGTCAATAGTTTCTGTGACTGAATAGTTTGTGCATAAAGCATTTTTAAAAAAATTTAAAATCAGTACTTACTGTGCAAAACCATGTTTTGTTGTCAATGAAAATAAATATATATTTTTCCAGAATTGGCAGAGATTAAACTTTTGCAATGTAAAAACAAAAGTGATAATCACATAATTTTTCACAATTACAATTTGACCAGATATATCTCCAAATATACAAAGAATTTTGAGTTTAACCCTGAACTAAATTTTTTGGTATCAATGCAAGGAGAACTCCAACCAATTCATCAGGATTTGAAATTTGAAAACACTCACACAAGATAAAAAATTTTAGCTGAGAACCCCTTTTAGTTTTCCTAACCTGTTACTACCTCACCTCTGGCTAAGCATTATAGATTGCTCCTAACTTGAATTTGAGATTATCAACTTGCTGAATTTAATGCCTCAATGCCATGAATCCTTATGGTCCGTTTGGATTGAGGGGGAGGGAGAGGGAGTAAAGTAGAGTAGAGTAGACTAGATTTAGCACAAAATTAGCTTCTTTTTAGCCAAAACTACTCTACTCCCTTCTACTCCCCCTCCTTCCCTCTCCATCCAAACAGGCCATTAGTTCAGATTAAGATTGGTCAACATGTCTTCACTAAAATAAAAAAGAGGTTAACATATCACAAGTCAAGAACTTCCATATCTTACAACCTTAGCACAGTGACTTTTGGATGATCTCCTCAAGAATCCATCCGCCAAATTTGAGAATGTAGAATTCTTGAGTGACTGAACTGGCGAGTCCTACTTTATAGAACTCCAAAGAAATCAAAAGGTGGCCATTAATCTTGTTTCACTGTATCTTTGATTCAGTTTCTCTCTCCATTTACATTAATCTCGCATTTGAAATACATAGATTTGAGAATTCTTTATGAGAGCCTAACATATTTGATTTTCCTTCATTTCCTTTGGCTATGGATGTTTCAATGCTTTAACTACCAGTTGTACTAATAAACACAATGACCTAGTACAACCTTTACTGCAAGAGGTAACTACAAGTTCATTGGTGATGAGTGTACATTCACCAATGCTGGAATTTTGAGACAGTGGATTTACTAACTCAAAGAAATTGGTATTATGGTGCATCGCATTGGTATACGTGCAGCTCTTATGGTATTAATTTACAAAAATTCTCTATCCATTAACTATATGTTCTTGTTTAAACAACAGTGAAATCATTAGTTTCACCAGTATGGATTCTGAAAGTATTGGAGACTTGTGCTGATAAATCCATGGAGTTTTGTTGCTTCCTGGCCCTGATCATCTTTCACAGCAAAATCAAGTCTCTCTCTAGTAATATAGATCCTTTGCGTGGCATGTCCTCTTCTCTTCATTGCCATTCTTGCAATCTCCATGTCGTATCAGGCAAGGACAAATTTAAATATTTATATGCTTTTTAGCTGCTTCTCAATGATTATACCTATATATATAGCATTACACTACTTATGATACTCAATGAATAAAATTTTATGTATTATCTCACCATAATGATAATTCATAAGCATGTATGCTTCTGTGCTTATTTCAAATTTTCTGCAGGCTTATAGCATTACCGCTGCCAGAGAACTAGCTCAAATGGATGGAGTTCGTAAGACTCATATCACTAGCGCAGTCATTGTTTCAATCAGGAAGTACACTTCTTGACAAATGATTTGAGTATACGCATCAATAGCAGTGAAAGGCTTGTCCTGGAAATATGCATTGACATTACTATAGGCCTTTGTTCTAAGCCCCCTCTTGAACGACACTCAAATCTCTGCCTAGCTAAATCTTGATATCTTAGTTCAAAGCACAGGCTTCCAGTACATCCTCATAAAATTCGTTGTTCATCTCCTTGCCAAACCATAATTTAAGGTTAACGACAAAAAAAAAAATGTATATATATTTTTTAATTTCAAGAATTAACACAGATTGATCCTCAAAAAAAAAAAAAAAAAAAAAATGAATTAACACAGATTGCGTATCATTTACATAGCTTCTACAATGTGAAAATGTGCAGATCACAGAATTTTTAACAATAAAAATTTGCTCAGATAAGTTTCCAAATATACAAAGCATTATGATTTCAGTACTGAACAAGTTTTGTGGTATCAATGCAAAAGCTCGACCTACAATTACTTCAGGAAAAAAAAGAAAAAAAAGAAAAGAAGAAACACATATGGGAAAAATCTCTATCTGAAATTGCCTCAAAATAGAGTTTGAAATTGTCAAGTTGGCTGATTTAATTGCCTGAATACTATGGATCCTTTGGTTAAGAATTAAGATTGGCTAAGATGCCACAGGCAGGTAGCATTGTATAGGTAGCATAGTACCTTACTCATCTACTACCAGAATTGTTTTTGCTGCACTGAGTACAGTGCAATTATAGGGTTCATGCTTTGTGTTCATAACTTCAGCCCTATTTTTCATCAATATGTAAGGATCTCGAATTCTGATTCCTTGACTTTCTTTCATGTTAGAACTTAGAAAGTCAAATAAAAGAATTTCCGTTGATAACTTTGGCTACAATGATTTTATCTTTTTTGAGGCTTGGATCATTAATTATTTAAAGCTTTTGAGCATGGATTTTGAGAATTTTTTCTTTGGGAATGGATCTCTTTGATCACAACGTTGACACATTCATACATTTGTAATATCCTTTTTCCTATCTCTCAACTGAAACAGAGGTAATTTACCAACGATTTTCTTGCTTTAGCTCACATTGCTATACCACATTACAGGGGCAGTATTTGGTAGCCCATAGATTTTAACCATACCAATTAATTTCTTGTAAACAAGAAAAGATCAGCTTCTCCAATCCAAATAGTAGTACACCAAATTTCATGAGAGAAAAAGTTCATTGCAGTTATAGGTTTTATCAAATTTGCAATTGCATTAAGTGTAACTCTTTGGTTAAAATATTTCATTACTTGATGGTGTTGCCAAAGTATACACAGTATCATTCTCTTGCAACAATGCTGTTAGAAACTTTATCAATGGTGTAATCGATGATCTACAATTTATTCAGAATAATGGTTTTGCTTTCATGAATTTTGAACGTGTCAATTGTCAGAGCTGTTTGCTGGAAGTCTCATTTTGGCTGTTCAGGGTGTTTGGTATGTAAGATGGTTCCCAAGCGCTTGGAACATGAACGATTCACTGTCTGACTTTCAAGGGGGCTGCTATTATTGGTTTGCATCATAATCTTGGCCTTCGTTCAAGAAATATCCCTATGGCAGTTACTCTTGGATGATCTCCTCAAGAATTCAGCCACCAACTTTGAGAATGAAGAGGACTTATCCTTGAGTAACTGAGCTGGGGAGTCATACTCTACAACATTGCCTGTATTAAGCAAAATATCAGCACTAATAAGCTCAAATCGTTCACAGTTGAATCTAATATTAAGTAATTCTATAGTGCTAATTTATGTTTTTTGGATTTTAATTCGTCTGAATCTTTTATAGTTAGTGAAATTAAATAGATAGTGGTACTAGTTTCTGTTCTTGTAAGCATTTGTGTGTGTGTGTCATCTACTTGTATGCTTGCTATCAATAAAGTGAAAAACTAAATATTACGTCTTTAGAGCCCAGGAATTGAGTTCTATCAATTTTTAAGATGGAATGAACTTTAAAGTTTACTGGATTTCCTAGATTTACCTTCATCAAGAACCAAAACCAATTCATTGTCAATAACAGTGGGTATACGATGAGCTACAGTAATGACCGTGCATCCCTTTGTCTCGTCTCTTATTGTTTCTTGAATTAAATTATCTGTTGCAGTATCTATAGAAGCAGTAGCCTCATCCAACACTAGAATTCTTCTCTTCTTGAGGAGAACCCTGGCCAGGCAAACAAGCTGCCTCTGTCCAACACTCCAATTTTCTCCATCTTCTGCCACTGCATCATTACCCACATTCCAACATTAAAATCCAAGCAATAAAAGATAAATGGCTTTGTGAAAGAGTGGGAAAAGGAAACAATAAGTTACTTTACTAAAACTTATTTACTAAGTTCTATACCTGGTGCATCAAGAAGCCTTTGGTCCTGTTTCACTATCTCTGCAAGATGACACTTGTTGATAACCTGACATATCAAGCTTAGTGAAGGAAACCCAAAAAAAAAAAAAAAAAAAAAAAAAAAAGAGGAGAAGCTTCAGTGATTCTTTCAAAAAAGTGTTTTTGAGTTCCAACCTCCCAAATTTCTTGATCCGAATGCTGTTGCAAAGGATCTAGATTACTTCTCACGGTTCCTTGAAACAATGTTGGGTCTTGTGGTATTATACCCAACCTAGACCTTAAATCCTGTAAACCTACTTTACAAATATCAACTCCATCGATCAGAATCCGTCCTCCTGAAGGCTCCACCACCCTAAAGAGTGCTTGAATTAAAGTTGACTTTCCACTTCCTGTCCTTCCCACAACTCCAATTTTCTTCTCTCCCGGGAAGGTGCAAGTGATCCC
>JARYZH020002282.1:0-17049 GCA_030021035.2 Notholithocarpus densiflorus | reverse complement strand
TAAAATTTTGCTTTTGAAGTGTATGATTTTTTAAATATGCACGCTGTCACTCTCTTGGAATTAGAGTAAACAGTAAAAGATTTCTTAGACTTGCAAATGTGTAGAGTATTTATCAAAATACTTGATCGGACATAGAGAAAAACTAAGAAAACATAAATACAAATCAAACATAGAGAAAAACTAAGGATCATGTTTAAACTTATTTCAATTGGATTTAACAAAAAATTTAAAGTTAGGGTGTTCAAATTTTTATTGTAGGGCCGCCCCTGCGAAGAACTGTAAAAAAGAAGAACATCTGTGAAGAAGAATAGAAGAAAAATATCTACAATGGGCTGGGTTTTTTCTTCTGGTGCCCAGCCGTATTGGATTAAGAAAAGAAAAAAATCGAGTGGGACGCAACATGCAGCTGCGTCCAGACCGCACTCCGCTTCCCAACCGCTTCAGACACGGTACGGCTACCGTTTAACCGCGCTTCTTAACTAGATACAACCCATTTTACCCTCTGAATTTGTCATTTAGATCATTTCAAGTCAGGAATGGAGTTACCAAGATTGTATTATCTGAACTTTTAAGAACCAAAAGAAAAGGCACCAGACATACATGAATTAATAAACCATGGGTGGGAAAAAAGGGGACACGAAACACACAATGAAAACAGATGATCTCACATTAAGCAAAGGTGCGATTCGCACCCACATTGATCTCTACTCTCCTTATTCATCATACGTAGAACCGTCTTCTTTTGGATTTTGGTTTTCCAAAGATTCGTCTTCTTTTGGAGGATCTTCTTTTATATTTTGGTTTTCTAAAGATTCGATGGCTTTAGAAATTTCTGCCTGGAGCTCTTCATGCTTCTCTTTGAGGTTTGAAGAATTCATGGCCTCCACAAGGCCCCCCTTAATTTGTTGCTCCAAAGCTGCAATTCTATTTTTGGACGCCACATTAGGTGTCTTTCCTGCCTTTACAACCTCCAACTTCAGTACCTCAATCTTGTCCTTCAGATCTGTTGACTTGATAACATTTTCAATTTCTCCCTTAATTTCTTCATTCAGCTCTTTTTCCTTGGCTTTCACATCAATTGGAATCTGTTCACTGATCTCCTTTGCTTTTGGCCTCACAGCCGCAACATCCAAACCCAGGGCTTTTATAGCATCAACCATTTCCAACTCTATCTCTTTCTTCCTCTGCACAATTTTCTCCTTCAGCTCAGGGTCCAAATCCTGACCCGCAGACACCCCAGAACTTTCAATTTCATCCTCCAGTGCCTTGTTTTTTTCTTTCATATCGGGCCGATTCATGATTTCGACAAACTTTTTATTGACTTGCTGCTTTAATGTGGCATACTTTTTTTTATTTGCAGAATCAATCTTTATTTTTGATAATTCCATCAACATGTCAAGTCTAGACTTCAATGTTTCATAATTAGGAGCTGCAGAGACGCCCTGGGCAAACTCATCCTTAACTTTTTCAATCTTGTCCTTTAGGGCCGGAGGCATGTGTTGGTCCTGCAACTTTAGTTTCGAAAATTCCTCTCGCAACATCACAAGCCTGTCCTTCAAACCAATGGCCTTAACAGCCTCAGAGTATTCGCGGTCAACCTCTCTTTCCAGTTTTTCTATCATCTCATTTAGAGCTGACTCTGGAAGTTCCACAGAGGACTCTTTGGCATCCAATCTTTGCTGCATAAGTTTTTTGACCTCATCCTCTATATTTAGACTGGAAGTCCTCACTATGGGTTCTTCTTTCATTTTCATGTTGACTTTCTTCTTAGAATCTACGGGGAGTCCTTCTTGGAACATACCGATTTTTCGAAACTTATTCATGCGATGCTTCAGAAGCTCTTCTGTGTCCATCTTCATAAGCTCCTATTGAAAAAGAAAGATTGTTGTTAGGAGAAAAACTGGTTATATTCAATTCTTGTTTAAGAATTCAAGGGGAGAAAGGCACGTACATCCATTGATTCATTAATTGCATATTTTATCTGTTGTGAGGTCCAAGACGGATCTGCATGCGCGCCACCCAGAGGTTCCTGTCAAAGTATAAAATTTCTTTTGATTGTCACAAAATAGAATAAAAAAATTGTAGAAGAAGTTGTTATGGAGTTCTAGTCAATAGAAAAATAATTAAAATATGTGGCTGAGTGAGGGTATAGGCAAATGCTACACTTCTAACTATTTGATCCAGTGGGGAGGGGGGAAGCATGATTCCAAGGTCTCTTTTGCGCCATAGAGGAGTACAAAAGAGTATAGTCATTTATGCACGCAAGCAACCATGTTTTATCCCATTTTATTGTTTGTCATGGTTTCCACAAGACAGATGAAAGTTGCTGAAAGAAAGAAATAGAAGAGAAAAAGCAGCATAGAATAAAGAAGGGGTCATTTACAGGGACAACACCATCTGCAATCTGCAGCTTCAACAACTCAGTAGCAGTAATCCTTAGTTTCTCAGCTGCCTGCACCAAAGAAACTATTAATAGATTAAAATTAAATTAACTGGCAGAGAATCCCAAGAGTGAATGCTGTATAGACCTGTGGAGCAGCTTTGGCATTCTTCCACAAGATTGATGCAGCCGCTTCTGGACTGAAAAATGACAAGAATGGAGGCAAAACAAATGAAACAGATGAGAACGTAGGGATTTGACATATTAAAACAATTTGCAGAAACTGTGTTATGAAGGACTTGTATCCATAACAGGAAAGGAAAAGAGAAAACTGCATCACATGATCCAAAGCATGGGTGTGTGACCACATGAAGCTAAAGATGAAAGTACTTTTTATAAGGCAGGACCATTAGACAACATAAACATAACCTCATTTAGCAAAACTGGATAGCTCTTTGTCCATCTCAATGCGAATCAAAATGGAGAACTGTGCTAGTAACTTCTACTGCTTATAAGGAGACTAAACTCATTTTGCAACTGACTATATTATCAATAGCAAAATGATATATCCAGCAGCCTCACAAGCAATTATTGTAGATGACACTTTCTGAATCTATGTACATTTTTGAACGGCATTAATCTATAGTGATTAATTTTAATGTTAAGGTTAATGTACGCTTCATGAAAACTAGGAAGTAGTCATTTAAATGTCCAATTGCCCATATTTGCAATCAAAATTTTAACTCAGATGGAAGGTCTTATCCCCATTACCCCATACTCAAATGGTGAATTTTCCATCCTACAGAAAGTTTTATAAGTTTGTAATGCATCAATATGATGCATTTACACCATGCCATAACTATACCAAGTTAATACTTTCAGGTCAGACATAAACAAAGCTCCTCGTCCTCTTATCATATATATTTTCCAAACTGATTAGAATGAACCACTCCTTCCATATATCCGTTACTCAACCATTTTAACCAAAAAAAACATGAAACCTAACAACAACAACATTTTGACAAAACATATTTGATGCTCAACAATGTTTGAAATCACAGAGGCTGCCATGAGGAGAAAAAAATGGTAAAATGGAAACTGACATGGATATCACCGAAACCTAAAAAATTACAAATAAAATGATTGGATTGCTTATCTGTTTGAATAAATGACAACAACAGATGAGGAGAGGAAACACGTGGAACAGGTCTGGCAAGTGGAAACTACTAATCTACTCTAGCATAGGACTTGGTAAACTTCTGAATTCACAATCAAAGACAATTTTAATATTCCTAACACATGGTCAAATCCACCCTTTCCTTCCTTCCAAGTCATTTGTGATTTGCATTAATAACCTATAAAGCCAGCATATTGGCATACCATCTCTTTGAGACTTATCTAATAAGCACTAGAAAAGCAGGCACTTGTCCAACATTATATTTGCACAATCTTTAAGAGTTGCAATGTGAGGAAAGCCAAATTCAAATCACCTGGCAACATAGAAAACTGCATTTTCAAGCATTATCAATTTATTAGCACAACCAATGGCAAGGGCACCACCAGAACCACCTTCCCCGATGACAATAGAAACAATGGGTACCTTCAGGCCAAACATGGTCCTTAAATTGTGAGCAATGGCTTCACCCTGCACGTACGTAACGTATATATATCAGTTGGGCCGTTATTAAAAGACAATAATGTAAATTTCACAGTAGAGTTGTCCACATACTTGTCCTAATTCTTCAGATTTGAGGTCTGCATAAGCCCCTGGAGTGTCAATGAAAGTAATTATAGGAAACCCATGGTGATCTGCATAATGCATCATGCGTAGAGCTTTCCGGTAACTGTTTGGATATAAATTGTCATTAGTGTCAGAAACTGAAACTTTGACTGGCCAGGAACTTGGCATAATAAGTTGAAACAAGTATTACATTCCATTTTACTGCTAATGAAATTTCATGAGACTAATAGAACATACAAGTCTTTATAATTTGACATACCCATGGGGAGTAGGCATCCCAAAGTTCCGACTGATGTTTTCTTTTGTGTTTCTACCTTTTTGGTGACCCATGAACATGTACCTCCTACCATCTATGGTTCCTATACCAGTAACAATAGCAGGATCATTGTACCCACTCCGATCTCCATGAAGCTCCACAAACTGTGCATATGGGGTATATCCCAAGATATTAATCAATGTAATTAATTCAGCATTCGTAACCTAAAGGTAAACTATCTAGAATACAATATGCACCAAGTTCATGAGTTTCCGATGCTTCACCTTTTCAGTAATGCTAAACACATGATCAAGGAAAGTTGGCCTGTTAGGATGCCGTGCAATGGACACCCGCTGTATTGGAGTTAGATGTGTATATAAATCCTTTAGAGCCTGAAATACAAATGATAAATTGTAGCAATTCAGAACCAGAAACCTTTTTTTTTCTTTGCTGAATTCCAAATCTGTAATAGAGCATCATTTTCCCAGAACATTTGCTAAGCAGAAAGCAAAAGACATGTCCATCATATTGCATTATTCATTATCTATACTTACTTCTCCTAATTATATGTATTTATAAGTGGCTGGCAACAAAAATTTGAGTTGAGACTTTCCCCAAATTCATTATAAGATATATCTAAAAACATACTTTCACATTGAGGCTTACAACTCAGAATCTTAGGGGATACAAGAGCCAAGCTTCACTCCCCAATATTTTGCATGCCTAAACAAATTTTTAAGGTTCGACAAAATAAGCCAAGAAAAATAAGCTAAATTCCATTACTCCTAAGGAACTAAATGTCTCAAGAACTTTGAAAATGACATTGGAGGTTTGTGAACAAGCAATAGGATCCTATAACAATGAGTGCAGAGACAAATAGCAGGCCTACCCAATGCAAAATCAATAAAACCTTTTAATGTTTTCTATATTTCCAGATCAATAGTTGGAAAAAATAACATAAGAATGTAATTCAAGGTCTCTAATATAAGCCACTATCATCACTGTAAGGCTTCATACTAAAGCCATTTAAAATTAAAAATTTTAGGTCATGTTTCGAATCTAAGTAATTCAGGTTTTCTCATCAGCATACGTGGTCAATGGTTTTTTGTTTGTTTGGGATTCATTGGGTTATGCCGCATAAGGTTATTGAGATGTTCGATTGCTGGCCTGGTTTGTGCCTCATTGTTTGTGTTGAGGATTGTCAACTGTCTTTTCTTCCTTACTCTCTTTGAGTGGAGTCTAGTTTTGCTCCCAGTGTACATGAGTGGCCTTTTATTTTAATAGAAGTTTTCTTGTTGCGTATCAAAAAAAAAAAAAAGGTTTCTCATCAGCATAACATATCAAACCTGCTGATAATTACTCTCCAATGTAAATAACTGATCACTGAAGTCCAGACCAGTTTTGTTTGCCATATTCCGCACCTGCACTCGAATACAAAAACACAATTGGACCAAACCCTGATTATTTTTTTCACTCAAATGAAGAGACTACAATCACCCAAAAAAAAAAAAAAGATTTACATCAGTGATTTTCTTCTCTAGACTGAGAAGCCGCTTTTCGAATTCCAAAGTTACGGGCTTCGGCTTCTGGTCCTCTGGCAAGGGCTTGAAATATGAGAGATGGGTTAGGACCCCACCTTTCACATTAGGATCCGGATCATCTGGCCATGGATGGTCCTGCTTCTTCACCTTCCTAATCTTCGCCGCCATCACCACCAAATCCCTCCTGGTCGTGCTGCCAAATCTCGCCCTCCCTATAGTTCTCAGAGGAATGCCATTGACACCATTGCTTGAGCTCCGGAGAAATTCTGAAGCTGAAGTTCCCACAGCAGAATGTGATATCGAAGCCATCCCAATCCCAATTTCTCCCATTCCCTAGCTCAGAATCAACATTATTCAGTTAGTTGAGCTGAGTTTTCGCAGGCCTAGAACGCAATAATTCTAAACAAATTGAAAAAAAAAAAAAGTCAATATTCATTTTCCAGTTGCTTCTATCATTTTCTCGGCAACGAAACAGAATAAAAACAGTGAACATGCATCAAAATATGAGCTCAAGAACGCCATAATAGAAACTCCTCAATGAGAAATAGAAGTTACCTGTACGTGATAAAGAAATGTCACGTGTACAACATTTTAACAATAAATCCTAAGTAATAGGCTGTTATAGGTAGGAAAAAAAAATAATTGAAGTTTAGGATTCAAATTATCACTTGTGAAGTGTGTGTTAATGAACCAGCTATTTTCGGTTTGGCCGTTGGGAAGGGATCCAGATTTTGCTTTTTTTGGTTTTGTGAAATAGGCACGTGTGCAGCTTCGAAACCTTTTACTTTGTCTACTTCCGCGATGCCTTCTATGATCCTCTTCTTTGGTTTGAACAAAACTTTGACTAGTTTGAAGGAGTTTTATTTTTCTTTTTATTAGAGTGGGGATTCCAACTCAAGTTCTATTTTTGTAAAAGTTGGATAATGTTGTTAAATTAAGAGATTATGGGTTATTTTAGGCCTAGTCTAATTGTATCCATTTGAAAAATAGAAAAATAGACTCAGGATTATTTGAGTAAATTACACTTTATTCTTCTAAACTATACTTTCTTATATACATACTCCCGAAACTATGTAAATGCACAATTACCCCCTAAACTATACCTTAACTTACATTTACCCCATAAATTATGAAAATATACACTTTACCCCGTATATTATACCCCTTTTACACTTATCCCCCTAAACTATACATCATTTTACACTTACTTCCCTAACTTTTGAAAATACACACTTAATTCCCTAAACAATTACCTATAGAATGGGTGAAAAGTGCTACACAGGTAATAGTTTGAATGGGGCAAGTGTAAAAGGGGGTAAAGTATAATTTCCCTAGATTATTTTAAATAGTTGGTAACTTATGCAATTCATGCAAAAGTTTAAGATAATATGATTTTCTTTTAAATATAAATTTGACATTTGATAATTATTGTGGATGTTGGTATTATGCCTTTATTATGATTAGTTTGTATATGGAATTAGATATCGCATTAGGCCCTTATTATAATTGTGTTTGTATATGAAATTATACATCCTAATGTTGATACTATATTTTGTCTAGCTCTAAATTTTGATAGAAGTTCTAGCCCTAAAGTAAAGGATTGCATGGTTAAAGTCCATGTTACAATTATTTAAGGGCTGCATTTCAGGTTTAACCCTTTGAACAGGTGCATTAAGGTCTGTCACAGTTGCTACAAAATTCTCATGACCTCACAGGGTGACATTACTCGTGGTGTGTCACCATTCTTATCCACAAGTGATTACTGCTCTTATCATAGTCTCAAAAACCCTAGGAGAGCCTCATTTATTATGTAAGAGATATAGTAAATATTAGCATTGATGTGTATACTAGCATTGATGTGTATGCTAGTTGATCCACTAGTATAATTTTGAAGATTTGGATTTGTTTCATTCCTTATTTAAATTGGTGCTTATTTAGTGAGTAAAGTAGTAAACAAAGAGTCCTTATCTTTATGAAAGAGATGAAAAGTCTTGAAATAATGAACCAAAGAAAACAAAAGGTTCATATCTTCAAATGTGAGAGAATACTCAAGGAGAGCTCACTCAACTTGTCAAATCCTAATATATTTGTATAACCCCCTTATTTTATTTTTAATTATGGTAAACCTCACAAATAGGCTATAGCTTGTGTTCTAACCTATGAAGAGGGAGTAATAAAGATGGTTGTAATATGTAATTCCAAATTAACAAATGGGCAATTTAATTCTTCAAATTTGTTCCCCTCCCTTATCAGAATGATTGACCCTATTATATCGAACTTCTAATTGCTTCATAATTAAAGAGAGAAATGGCATCAAACCAAAGATAACAGTTCCATTAACGTCTGACAAGAGAGTTTTTTTCTATAAGTAACTTCTGACATGATATGTAAACAAGTTTGTTAGTTTCCAAGAGTAATTTGGCCTTGAACCTCCTTCATGAATCATGACTAATATCCAACACCTATAAAGAATAATTTCTTAGTGCGATAAATAATATTATCAACCAACAAATACCAACAAGCAAACAGCAGAAAATTGAATTTAACTATAATTTGGATATAACTAACTTTTTTTTTTTTTTTTTTTGAGGAAATGGATTTAACAAATCTGATATGCAAAATTTGAACAGTAACAATAAATAGATTCATTTAACAAAAAAAAACAATAAATTAATTTAACTATAACTATTATTCCTATGCAGCCAATCACTCTCTGCACCAAAATATTTGCAAACAAATTCAGCTAAGGAAAAGCTTCCTAACATCCAAAAACATTGAAACTTTCCAATATCCCTAAGTAGGAAATCACTCCCCTGTCTAGGAGCCTACTTTTTTCTTTTAGTGATTTCTTTAGACTTACAGTATCAAAGGAATGGGCAATTCCTAGGTAGTCTCAGAACAGTGCTACTGCCTAAGTTTTTTCCTTGAGGAATAAAGTAACAAATAGATATCAGTAAAGATGAAAATGTATTGATTGTGATGTTGCCAAAAAGGAGTAGAGAACCCACCAGCCAGAGGGCATACTTTTTCCTTTAAGAGAGTGAATTACTATCTGCAAACCCAATTCAATTCAAGTCTTTGAAGCTTGCTGTAAGGATTGTGTTATTTCTATTTGTTCTTGAAAGAATGATACTATGGATTTTTTTTCCTCGAATGAGAGCAATTTAGGAAGCCTCCACATTTTCAATGATATCACAATTTATATCTCCTGCTTTTCCATCGAATTCCCGAGTTCAAATTCTCAGAAAAATCCTCTTTCTCTCTCCTTCCATGCACCCATTTGTATCAAGACCATGACAAACAGAAATCAAGTATGAGACAATTTGAACCAGCAATGATTAAAAGAAGCAATCAAAGCAAGCATCAGTGGTTGAACGAAGGAAATACGAGTAGAAGATAAACGGCAGTAGCATAACTCTGAATTGACAGAAACGACATGTAGTTTTAGCTCATTGTACATATTTCTTTAGTGTTTACACGTTCCACACGTATCAGAGTTAGTTAGACTTTCTGTTTTGTTAGTTAAGCTAGTTGCTCTGTTTTATGGGCTTGTACACGACTTGTATATAAACATTTTTTTTTTTTTGGTAATTAATGATATTGAGGAATCATTTTTCACAAAATAAATCTTTGATAGTCCACGCGCGAGTGGCTTCTCCGTGTCAGTTAAGGCCGGTGTAATTACCCTTGCTGTACTACCAGCTTGATACCACTGGTTGACATCGTTTATGGTTGTGACCAGGGGCGGAGCCAGGAGGGGTCGAGGGGGGGCAACTGCCCCCCCTGACCTTCCCCCAAACAGTCTAACGCTTATTTTCCTCCCCCCCCTCCCCCCGGCAGATTTTTAGATTAGTTTGCTCTTTTTAACCAAGAGTCAAGAGACAAGTATTACAATTTATTTTGCTAGGAAAAGATAAGTTTTACATTTTATTTGAAAAAAAAAAAAAAAAAGCTAACTCATAACTTAATTATAGACTCACGATAGTTTTTTTTTTCCTGATAATTATTAGAAGTCTTACGGCACTTTTGGTGTTTTACAATAATTGAAAATCAATATTTTTGAGGGAATATCGATGAGCTAATCCATGGGTTTTATGGGTCAACAAGTTGCTATTGTTGCAAAGTTTTAAAAGGTGGGAAACACACTCTGTTTTAAAGTCATGAAACAGGGGAGTTTTGAATTTAAAGTGTCTAGAGGAAATCCTTACTAGTTTTTAAGATGTGTTTAAAGTCACATCATTTCCAAAGGTGTTTTGTAACTTTTGTTTGTTCTAACCAAAGTCATCTATAGCCAAGGTTCATTTTGACGTTTTTGCATTTATAATTCAAAATCATGAACACAATTTCAACTATGTGTTTTGTACACATAGTATGTAACTATCGCTGTTCTTTTTAATCTTGCCCCCTCTAAACTAAAATCCTAGCTCCGCCACTGGTTGTGACTAAGACGGTGTCTGATTTGTATGGCGGAGACGTGGCTGGCGGGAAGATTGAAACTATGTCATAAGATAATCGTGGAGGCGTTTCGTCAGATTCTGTCTCAGTGTCAGACATGGTTGATGGGAAGAGTGATGGAATGGAAAATTTTGTTGTTGGTCCATTAAAGACATGCGAAGATGAGGAGGGAATGGTAATGGAAACACTAGACCTAGCTGGTGAGAAGAATGACATTATGGAATTGGAATTATTAGAGAATCTTGTAAGTGCTTCGTGGGATTCTGAACTATGTAGGGTGGGAAGACAGTGGCGACTCTACAGCTAGCCCAGGGGGTTCAAATGAACCCCCTAGCCTAGCCAAAAAAACAAAAACTATATATAAAATTTTTTATTTTTTTATTTGTTTTGACTTCTAAAATAAAATTTTGAATACCCTAATCTTAAATTTTGTTTAATCCCAGTTGAAATAAGCTTGAATATGATCATCTTAGTGCTACTTTCACAATATTATTTTCACAATAATTTTACAATAAAGGTTAAGTGGCAGGTTTTAATTGATTTTTATCTAGACTCACAAATGACATCACATTTTTATATATCTTTAACAACTTGCCACCTAGATTTTGTTGTGAAAGTGTTGTGTCAGTAGCTCTACTCTTAAAATTGCTACTTCATTTTTAAAAATAAATAAATAAATAAACCTTCCCTCGAACTCAAGCTTACTTTGCCATTGGCCGCGGAATGAAATTTTTTTTCCTTACACTTTTCTTCTTCATTAGCAAAAAATTACACCACTTTTAGCACACAAAAATTACAACACTATTGACTCCCTAGAAAAAAATCCTGCAGTCGCCACTATGGGAAGAGCGATGCAATGGAAATGGAAAGTGACGAGAACTCTACTAGTGATTCACTTCTATCTTCCCCAATTGTTGGACTACCCGGCAAGGACAGAGTCAAGACATGGAGTTAGGGATGGCAGCCATGCTGCTTTACCACTAAGAATTTTAGTTTAAATATTTTTAAAGAGCCAAATTGTTTGTTTTGGGTAAAACAGATTGATTGGGTTTAATTTTTTTTTTAGCTTTATTATTGGTAATTTTTTTGTTGGGCTAATTTTTTTGGGCTTGTATATTTTGTTTTAAATTTAATCTTTTAATTTTTTATGGCCTTAAAAAGTGGAAAATGCTAACACTACAAAAATTTTACAAATTGCTAATGTAGTTATTGGTAAGTAAAAAGTGATGTAAGTTTGCGAACTACTAAGAATTTGCCACCTCAATAGTTTGTAAAAATGTTATAAAAAAATTTGTGACTATAACATTACTCTTAAAAGAATTAATGGCATTATTATGGAGTCAAAATGTAATTTTATTGAAAAAAAATTACTAAAATTAGTTAGTACTAATATTTTTTTTTTATAAATAATTAGGGCCATTGCCCCTAGTCAATATATAGCTCCGTCCACGCTAACTGGGTCTGAGTTGTTGTTTTTGGCAACAAATTCTGCAACCAAAAATCACACAATACAAACACAATAAATTGCAATTTACATGGTATTAAGTTACTAAAATTTTCTTCTCTAACTCGAAATTCTTCGAAACTTTACCAGGATCAGCTTGGTTCTGCCGCATACCGATGTTGGAGATTGACATAGCTGAATTGGGAGAGAGATAGAAAGAGAATTGCGTATCGAAATGGTGTGTTTAAAGAAAAGAATGACAAGGAAATTTCCCCTGCGCTGAAGAGGTTTTTCCCTAGCGACAAAGTGCGTTTGATAGCTTTATTTGTGAGTCAAAAAGCGAGCGGCTTGGCCTTTATTTACTTGCCGACAGAATTCACATATCGCTACGCGGTCTCAATTGCTGTACACTGTACAGAAGGGCCATACTTCAATTGGGTTGTTCAGTTTTTACCATAGATTGACTCTAATGGCTTGGGATTTTCGATTGCTTTTTTTGAGTGTGGTAATGCTGAAGCTGTTTAGAGCCTTAAAACAAGGATGTTCTGCCTTTGTGCTCCGTTTGTCCATCTCATAGAGAAAACTCACTATCTGATTCAAGGAATCGGACTTAGTCAATTTGTACAAGTGATTAATGTAGCTTTGGCGGCTGATGTAACTGTTTGTTAAGCAAGTTTACATCAAAAAGTATTCCCATAAATTTCTAACTTTATATCAAGAAGTATTCCCACATTTTCCATTTTCTAATGAGTTTCTGTAATTTCTTATTTGCCGCCAACTTTGGGCAGCTCTTGGAGAGTCATCTAGACCTTGGGTTTGTGCAAACAAGGTACTGTTGAAAAGCTTATAAGATTATATTTATTACAGTACAAAATTTGCATCAATCAGATGTCTAAATCAAAATTATTGATGAGGTAGAAATAACTAAAGTAAAGTGCAGATGTTTAATTGTTCAAATCGAAAATACAAGGATCAAATTGACACTCACTTTAAAGTCATGGGTGACCTTTATATAAACCCCTTTATTTTAATAGGGGTAAACCTCACAAATTGGCTACAGGAATGCTAAAGAGGCTATAGCTTGTTTTCTATATATGGTCTATTCGTCTCTAATGTCTAATTTCAAATTAAAAAATGATCCATTCAATACTACAAATATGTTCCCCTCCCTGATTAGAAGGATTGGGTATATGATATCCACCTTCTTATTGCTATATAATTTTTTTTTTTTTTTTTTCTCTGAAGGGGCTTCAAAGCTAGATAACAGTTCCATTAAGGTCTGACAAAATAGGTAAACAATATCATTAGTGTCTTAGAGCAATCTGGCAGTGTAATTTCCTTTGTGACTGATATCCTGATTCCTAGAATTAAAACTTTCGTAAAGTGATGAATAACATGATCATCCTACAAATACCAACAAGCAAAAAGCAGAGAATTGGCTTGACTAAAAAACTTATATGCAAAATTTGAATAGCAACAATAAATAGATTTAACTATTACCGTTATTCCTAAGTAGTCAATCACTCTCGAGCCATAACTTTAATTTGGGGGTTTAAACAGCTCTTATGTTTTTAACACATTTTCGAGCTTTTATTATCTTATTAAAGAATTCACTATGAATTCTCTAAAATAGGACAAAAAGCCTAATTTGGGGAACGAACCCAGTAAAAACACCAATATTAGCTTCCCCACGTATTAAGTAAAATAAGTTTTAACTATATTGTGTCCCCAAATATAGGGACCACTGTAGTCAAAACATTAAATAAGTTTTGACTACAACACACCTAATACGTTAGGAGAGGTAATGAAGAAGGCTGACCAGCACTCCACGACAAGAGCGTGCAAATTTTCTATTGATACATCTGGTTTTTCAAACAAGTGTTTTTGACTCTGATAATTTATTTCTCTTATTAATTTCCATAATTCTCATTTCATTTTACTTTCCACCTTCTTTTAGTGTGTTGAACTCTGAGAATTTTCAGCTCTTTTATTGTTTTTTAAGGCCAAGTAATACCAGGGTAACAATATTCTTCAAAATTTAATTTAATTTTTATTTTAAATATATAATTGTTGATTTGATATATTATAATTAAAGCAAGAACAACAACACACATATATTTAATGTTTCTACTTATTATAGGCTGTACACATTCATAGCAAATTAGAATTATTTTTGTATTTATTTATTATTTGCTAAGTTCATAGTATAACAGAAGGTAACTTGGCATGAAATTGGAGTATAGTGTAAAAAAAAAAAAAAATTGCATTAATTAATTATAGTTAAGTTTTTTTTTTTGGTGAAGACACTTGACATAATATTAGTATTCAACTAGATTTAAATTTGGATTCTTAATTGAGGCTTTTTTTTTTTTTTTTTTTTTTTTTCTATCTGAAAAAAAAATGCTAGAACTAATTTTTTTTTTTTTTACAAATTGTTGATATGGTGAGTGATTATTGATAAATAAAAATGTGATATCAAATGTGGGTCCAAATGTAAAAATTTGCCACATCAACAATTTGTAAAAATGTTGTAAAATAATTTTTAACTGTAGCATTATTTGTGAATCTCAAAGAGCTTGGGGTGCAAGAAAATAGAAATTCCATTTCTTGAATCTGCGATGGTTATGGCTTTATAGCCTTTATTGCCAAAGAAACTTTTGTAGAATCATTAAAAAAAAAAAAAACACTTTGCGGGTCTTATTAGATAATTGTTTTCTTTGTATTTAAAGTTTAAGTAGCCTTTTCTCAACAAAAAAAAAAAAAGTCTAAGCAGCCTACACAGAATATACTTGGATCCTATGCTACTTAAAGTGGATGTTTAGATTTACAAATTTTGTAAAATCTTGGTTGTAACGTCGCGGTTAGTAAGCGTAGCATGATAAACTATGGTTTATTCCAAAAACTATTAGGAAAGAAATTATTATTCTAATACTCTTGCTTATGTATGGGTCTCAACTTACCTTAATAAGTGCTCAATATATGAGATTTTTAACCAATTTTCAAAGGGGAGAATGGAAACATGGTTTAAATTCAAGATTTTCTACTTTAATACTATAAAGTTTATAATAAATTATTGTTTATTTTAAAGCTTAATTTAACAAGATTTATAGACTGAAAGACTAATAGTAATAGCAAATGCAAACTTACAGAATCAAAATTACAATTGACAAACTTAAAGGTGTTATTTGATTTTTTTTTTCCTTCCAAATTCTAGCTAATTTATGACTAGAATAGAACAAAGACATATTTGAGGGACAAAAGATGGACTTTGCTTTTATTTATTCATGAATAAATGGGAATAGTCTCAACTCTCAACTCTAAAAGGCGGTAGGACAAAGAAATTCTAATTTTTGACTAACCTGTGTATCACGATGCTAAGATTGTTCTCTAATAAAATCACTAAGTTCTTCTTTTATGATTTTTGAAAATTCTCTTAGACTTCCAAAGGGACGTATAAGTGGAAGTTTTACATGGAGGAAAATAAAGAATTTGAGAAACTAAAATAACAGAATTGGGCTCAACCATCAAACCCATATATATGTCTAAACTTTTGAAAGTGTTATCTCTCAAACAAGTGGCATTTCTATACACGTATGAGTAGAAGTCCAACGTACATATAGGAAAATTAAAGAATTTGAAGATATTCTTCTTTTGAGAGTCAAAATGATAAGTCTAAAACGATTTTTCTTTTTCTCTTTCTTTCCTTTTTTTTTTTTTTTTTTTTTGTTGTTGAGAAAAACATCCGTATGCAATGTATTAAATCAAAAACTAGGGAGGTACATCAGCATAGACTAAATAAAAAATGTCTAGTGGAACAGATTTCATCCAAACAAAGAGGGGATAAGACATTCTAGCTCTCCTGGCTAAAGTATGAGCAATCGCATTACCCTGCTGCTTAGTATGAGAGAAAGAACAGGTTTGTAAGAAACCGTTAATAGACTTACAATCTTTGACAACAAATTTGAAGAATTAATATAACATAATTGGTCCAAAACCAATAAAATTTAATTTTTTTACTTAAGAGGTAATATTTATGCATTAAGTAGAGTATTCCCTAACATTTCCCATATATTCTTCTTTACTACCTTCATGATTTTCGATAATCTTTCTTTTTATTTTCTTTTTATTTTATTTTTTTTTTTGGGTGTGAGAATCATGAATTTTTGTAATCTAATCGCATTATTCACTAACCAATTTGGCTGTAAAAAAATTATTATTTATTCCAACGTGAATGCTGTCTGAAATTCCTTATCATGCTGATTTCATAGTTTGCTGGAGCTATTGGCTTTGTCAAGGTCTTAAACTTGAGATTAGCAATATATACAATAAAGCACACAGCTGAAGTAAGTGCTCGCTGGCTGCCCCAAATCAGGAGCTAAAAATAGAAAAGGAAAACTAGAATTTTGAAAATATTGGAACTAGGGCAAGGTTTGGGTACAATACACGTGACACTAGATGCAAGCCATGTCCTTAGAACTATAGATTACAATGTAAACAAACATATGTTTTTACTGACTTTAATTATTGAATACTCTCAAAATATCATAAATGTGTACTCTCTTCTCTCACATAACTATGAGCACCGGCTCACAGTTTTGTGAGAGGAGGGAGTACGTATTTATGGTACTCCTTGAGTATTCAATAATTTTCTCCTTGGATTTGACAGCCTCATGTTTTAGGAAAAGCTCAGCGCACATTTGCACTGTTCACGTGCTCCATTTAATTTTTCTTTTTGGTCTTTCATTGACTTAGCTAAATACGGTACAAGAAGAAAGAAAAGAAAAGAGATATAAATGCTCGTTTGAACTTTGAATCAACTTATTTTTCCAAATTTTGAAATATGATAGTTTGAAAAAACTGTACCAAAAATCTATTATGCAGTATGCCTTTTACTTCATCTAATAAAATTGTACCATATAATTTTTTTGAAATGTCACAATTTTATACGTCATTATATATATATATAAATATAAATATATATATATATATATTAGTTTAATTTAAATTTTATATATTTATGAGTTCCAATTAATTTATTTAATAAAATTTCTCATCATTCAGTAAGAGATTTGAAGTTTAAATTGTGCTTACAACAAAAATTAATTAGCATTTTAGCAAGAGGATAAAGAAACATCATCATAATAAATGATTATACTTTGAAACCGTGTTGACCACTCTAAGTCACGTCTATAAAGATAGGTAAAGAAATATGGTCTCCAAACCCCAAATATC
>JARYZH020002281.1:0-17062 GCA_030021035.2 Notholithocarpus densiflorus | reverse complement strand
CAATTATTTTGTTGGGGGGGGGGGGGGACATTTAAGAGTGAGGATAAAGCCAAAGAGGTTTATGGATACTAGGAGTGAGGAGTGGTTGGGGTCCTCCAAATTTAGCTCCAAGATTTTGAGGCTTTCGACCTAGTGGAGTTTTTTTTTAAAGGACACAGTGAAGGAGTTGATATTTAACCATGGGTAAGCGAACTTAGTGGAAAGTTGGCCATTAAAGGTAAGACTCAATCAATTGAACTTTAATATTGAGAATTCCATTGAACCTAAATGGTAAAGGAAACCTTCAAAGTAATGGGGAATGCCAAACTTAAGACATACAGGATAAATCCCACATCCCAGCGGAGTATATAGTTTAGCATCTTAATAGGCTAAACCTTGTCCCTTTATCACCCCAAACTTAAGTATTAAGACCATTTCGATTATTTTCTGTGAGCCCAAGTGGAGGAGTTTGTTGCTTTTTATCTTTTATCAAACCTCTCCAAACGTAACAACAGCTGATAGTTTGGGCTCATTGGGTTAAGACCTGGAAAACAGGTCAGATTAATTGGGTTTAAGTAAAAAATATGTCATTATAAACGGGTTGCGAGTGGGTCACGTCGATTAAATTGTGACTTAGAAATCAAATGGTGTTATTGGTCAATTCGTAATCTTTCATCTTTCACATGCAAAAATAAATAAATAAATGAAAAAAAAAATTAAAATGTAAAAAATAACAAAAAACTAAAAAAAAAGAAAAGAAGAAGAAGTTAAATGATGCGTGATTCTTACGATTCAGAATTTACTAATTGTTAGAAATACTGAATAATTGTATTGTATTTCTCAAAATAATAGAATATACATGAGTGCCTTTATATAGGAGGCATATGTGTGTAGTACAAGTAAAAGTGTAGTACAAGAATGTGTGTTATACAAGTAATTTAGTTGGGCCTAAAGCCCACAACACTATATACGTTAACAGCCTCTCTCAAACTCAAGGTGGATGTGAGACCAGCTTGAAGTTGTCAACCAAATCACGAAGGCGTCCCTTAGGATGTGACTTGGTGAAGATATCTGCAAGTTGATCTTTAGAGGAGACTGAGATCAACTTGAGAGCACCATGGACAAGATGATAACGGATAAAATGACAATCGATCTCTATATGTTTAGTCCGTTCATGGAAGACATCATTGTGAGTAATATGAATGGCACTTTGGTTGTCACAATGAAGAGGAGTAGCAGAAGATGTGAACACACCTAAATCTTTGAGAAGCCATCGTAGCCAAAGGAGCTCAGATGTGGTATCAGCAAGGGCACAATATTCTGCTTCAGTACTGGAGCAGGCCACATGAGTTTGTTTCTTGATGCGCCAAGAAATCAGAGAAGAACCAAGAAGAAAGCAATAACCAGTGGTGGACCTGCGATTAGTGGGATCTCCTGCCCAATCAGCATCAGAAAATGCACGGAGAAGAAGAGGAGACTGAGCATAGTAGAAAAGACCATGGAAGAGAGTGCCCTTTAGGTATCAAAGAATGCGCAGAACAGCAGCATAGTGAGTCGATCGTGGAGCAGACAGATATTGGCTCACCTGGTGAACAACATAGGAAATGTCTGGACGAGTGACAGTGAGATAAACTAGGCTGCCAACCAGGCGTTTGTAAAGAGAGGGATTAGACAATGGTTTCCCTCTTGAGGGAGTCAGATGCGCATTAAGCTCAACTGGAGTGTCAACAGTCTTGCTATCAGTAAGTCCAGCTCGAGACAAGAGTTCAGAGGCATACTTGGCTTGAGTAATATAAAGTCCATTTGTAGAATGAGTGATTTCAAGACCCAAGAAGTAGCTGAGATGTCCAAGATCTTTCATCTTAAATTGCTAACTAAGAAAATCCTTGAGTTCTTGAATGCCACTGAGGTCATCACCAGTTATGATCATATCATCCACATACAGGAGAAGTAAAATAGTGCCTTTGTTAGTGCGACGAAGAAATAAGGCAGAATCATAATGACTGGTCATATAACCCAAGCAAGAGATGGTAGAGCTGAATTTGGCAAACCAAGCTCGTGGAGCTTGTTTGAGGCCATAAAGTGCACGTCGAAGGTGACAAACCTTGTTTGATTCAACAGAGAGACCAGAAGGAGGTTGCATATAAACTTCTTCACTTAAATCCCCATTAAGGAATGCATTTTTGACATCCATCTGAAAAAGGTCTCATTTACTGGCAGCAGCAACAGCTAAGAGGGCACAAACATATGAAATACGAGCAACTGGAGCAAAGGTCTCTTTATAATCAATCTCATACTCTTGTGTAAAATATTTTGCAACAAGACGAGTTTTGTAGCGCTCAATGGACCCATCAGAGCGAGTCTTAATCTTGTAGATCCACTTACAACCAATCACAGATTTCCCAGGGGGAAGAGTCACCAAATCCCAAGTATGGATTTTAGATAATGCATCAAGTTCTTCTTTCATTGCAATTTGCTATAAAGGGTTAGTGGAAGCCTCACGATAGGTGTGAGGCTTGTGCAGTGTAGCAAGGGCAGTGTAACAATGATAGTCAAGTAAATGTGTAGGAATTGATCTTACCCGAGTTGAGTGACGAGGTGGAATGTCTTGTGCAAGATCTTCAGCCAGAGCAGAAGCAGGGGACCCAAGCTCAGGGTTGGGTAGCTCGTCTTCCACCTGTTTATCTTCCACCTGTTCATTAAAGGGTGAACTAAGAAAGGGATTAAGGATATCTGGTGGTTAGATAGAGAAATCTACAGGAGAATCAGGAGCAGTTATCGGAGGATCAGGAGCAGCTACAGAAGGAATATGTGCCTCATCTGGAAAAAGATTTAAGATAGAGGAGGAAGATAGGGAGGCACGAAAGTGAGAGAGCTCGACAAAGGAGCGATGTTCCCAAAAGACAACATTGCGGGAGATACAAAGACAATGAGAGACAGGATCATAACAACGATACCCCTTTTGAGTTTCACTATATCCAAGAAAAAAACAAAACCTTGACCGAGGCTCAAGTTTGTTATGCTCATGTGGTTGAAGAAGAATGAAACAAGCAAAACCGAATGAGCGAAGGTGGTGGTAGTCTGGAGGTGACCCAAAAAGGCGCTCATATGGAGTTTGATTTTAAATAACATGATTTGGAATGCGATTAATAGCATGAACAGCATGAAGAGTAGCTTCGCCCCAAAAAGGAGCAGGAACTTTGGCAGAGAGAAGGAGAGCATGAACAGTGTCAAGAATATGACGAAGTTTTCGTTCGGCTCTACCATTTTGTTGAGAGGTACCTGGACAAGTTAGTTGATGAACAGTGCCATAGGAATGCAAAACAGCTTGGAAGACATATTAAGTGTATTCAAAAGCATTGTTAGATCGAAAAATTTTGATGCGTTTGGAAAACTGAGTTTCAACCATTTTTGAAAAATTAGAATATACTTGGAATAATTCAGAATGATGTTTCATATTAAAAATCCAGCTATAGCGAGAGTAATCATCAACAAAGACAACAAAATATCGAGAGCCACCAATACTAGGGACAGGGGAAGGCCCCCAAGCATTAGAATGAATAAGGTCAAAGATATCAGTGGATATTGATTCACTAGTATTGAAAGGCAAAGCTGGTTGTTTTCCTAACTGACATGAAACACAATCAAAATTTTCTGTAGAGACTGAACCTAACAAACCTCTAGAAGCCAATTGTTGTACCCGAAAGGAAGATGCATGACCAAGTCGAGCATGCCAAAGTGTAAGGGAAGGAATTGAAGAAACTGTAGCAGTTCCAGCAACAGAAACAGGAGTGAAAGCTCGAAAATGTGTTAAGAACACAAGAGCTGTTTAGACCCCCAATTAAAAGATTATAGCTAGATTGCTTTTACTCTAATTTATCTAAGTGCGGAATAAGAGTAAATGAAGCGCAATAAACTTAAAAAACTACTCTAGTGCATAAGCATGAACAATAAGCATTAAAAGTAAAGCACAAGAGTAAGGGAAGAGAGAATGCAAACACAAGATAACACGCCGATGTGTTATCGAAGAGGAAACCAAAGAACTCGGTGAAAAACCTTTCCGCCGCCCTCCAAGCGGTAATCGATCCACTAGACAATCAGTTGGGAAACATGGGTTAGCACGAGACCCTCCAAGCCTAATCTACCCGATGTACCTAAGCCTTTCAAGCTCCTACTCCAACAAGGCTTCTCGGAACCGTGTCTTGTCTAGCTTTCCAGATCCCGCAATACGCCCGATTGCATTCGCCAAGCCTTACCGGCTTCTTTTGGCAATTCCCTAAAGCTTCCTAAGCTCCAAAACACTCTCTACACTCTGAAAATGTGTGGGTTGTGTTTGGGTACAAATCTCCTCTCAAGGTATGACAATGGGAGAGGGAAGGAGAATAGGCTACAAGGATTTCTTACTAAGGATGAGTAGCTTTCTCTCTAAAAGATGGGTGTATGTGTTGTAGAAAACCTATCTAGGGTTTTTCTCTCTGAATGGCCTCCTTACATTATATGGGAAATGAGGGTATATATAGTATGGGTGAAGAGTGAGAAAGTCACTCTTAAAAATCCTTCAGGTAGAATGTTTCACGAGTACCTCGCGGGAAGGCCTTACCCACGAGACACTCACGAAAAACGACAGCCTAGCACGACTCTTCAGCTTCCAGTCATGTGCTCCTCACGTGGCTCTTTCGCAGGTTAGCTTCTCGCGAGCTTCTTGCGAAATCCACTGATTCTTCAATTAAGCTTAAGTCTTTACCAATTTAATACTAAACCCAATACAATAAGATCCCACAAAATACAAGGAACAAAATTAAAGCAATTACAACACTTTTTGTCATGAAATAAAGCCAACATAAAACATAGTTGTAAATCATAACTTTACAATCTCCCCCTTTGGCTATTCCGTGACAAAACACCCTATAACAGACTCTAGACTTAAACGTGAGTTTGAGAACAATGACAAAACTCTCTCACACCTAAATCTAGAAGCTGTGAAGCACTTGGAACATATATACATGTAGCCTGAAACACTTGCACAAAACACATTAGACCCTCAAGGTAAATCAAGTGATAAAATGACAAGTATAATGTAACAAGTAAAATGCGATCAAGTAAACATGTTGTAAAACATATGAGCAACTTGATCAAACATAAAACGGTCATATGGAAATAACTACAATGATCATATAGCAAAGCAAATGATCATCCGAACATGCAACCAATAAAGCACATTAGCATAAGGATGTATGCATGTCCAACACTTAAGCATGATGCGATGAGAGCAGCAAAGCATAGATGATACTAAATATAACTCAAAGCACCATAAAGCAACGAGAAAACAAGCATAAAGTAAAACAAGGTTTTCTAAAAAAAAAAATCTTCTCCCCCTTGGTATATGCATCTTTCCCTATGGCTTTCTCCCCTTACGAATGTGCACAAGGTATAATTTCTCCCCCTAAGAGTGTGCACATGAGTCATATAGAAATGACGATACTCACCAGTATACAAGGAGCAACAAGTGGAAGACGAAGGTTGTCCATGGGAAACATACGCCCAACTTTGGGACCGGTCCCAAGCTCTTGCCCCGTCCTCGGATCCTGCACAATACACCCAGAATAATCAAAGATAATGGCGATAACCTAACTTAGCTAATTCTCCCACAAAAAATAAATTGTAAGAAAGGTCAGGAACATTAAAGACCCCAAGAACCGAAAGGTTGGAGGTCGAAATAGAACCTATATTATGACCAGACATTGTGGAACCATTTGCTGTACGAATATTAAGAGGGTGTGGTGCAGGTTTAAGTTCAGAAAATAAGGACGAGTAAGGTGTCATGTGATTACAACAAGCAGAATCCATAAGCCAAGAGGAAGGAGACAAACCAGATAAAGCTGAGAGAGAAGAGGAATAAGATGCATTACCAACCATACGAATGACATTAGCGATGATGTTTTTAAAGTCATCTGTGGACATGGTGAAAGTGCGTCCTGAAGATTTAGACTATGCAGAGACGGGAGCCATTAACTGGACACTCTCAGTGTTAGCAACAGTAGCAGCAGAAATTGAAACAGCTGATTTGTTGCGATGATAGCAAGTCTCAATATTGTGGCTAAAACGTTTGCAAAAATTGCAAAAACGTTTGCTGGATTGTCGACGACGATTATTGCAACAAGAAAAAGACATGTCTTTATTCTTCATTTAGAAGCAAAATATGCAAAAATGGACTACAAAAATGAAATCTATGCGAAAAACTGGGTAAGAAGCACTTGGACTGCAAAAAGTCAACTCTGGCAAAAAGTCAACGGTTAAACCTAGTTAAAGTCAACGGTCAACGGTCAACGGATGACGTCAGCAGGCTGACATGGCAGAGTGACGTCACAGATGATGTCAGTAGCAGTAGGGGCAGCGACGCGTGTAGCGCGTGAGGCGCGTAGACAACATGGTAGAATACTTCAGCGGCGTGTGCAAGCGCGTGGGAAGTCCGATGAGGCCGATTCTTTTCTGATAATGTAAATCGGAGAAAGACAATTTAGATAACGTTGACGGTGAGATGATCAGAGCAATACTAAAGGCGCGTGAGGCGCATGGAAGAAACTGCCGAATCTTTGACCGGCGCGTGGAGGGTTAGATGATGATGATTCCGGCGGATTTGTGTAGATCGGTTGAAAATCTACACGGTGATATGTCTTATATCCTAATTGATGGAAAATTAAATGTTTGTATCGCATACAAAATATACGCAGCGAAAAATTAACGGATCTACTTCATTCGCAATTGATAACATGTACTATGTAAATTTCAGAATATAAGAACAAGAGAGTGTACCTTGGTGTGGTGAATTTCAAAACAAAGATTAGAAGTACTTGGGAACACTTTTAATCTTCACTCCAATTCCACTAATGCCCAAGAAGTGTGGTCTCTCAATCAGTTTCTATGAGTGTGTTCAAGAGAGAATTAGAGAGTGTCCAATACTCACATACAAACCATTTCATTCTCTTATCAAATTCTGTATGTTTCTCTCCTTATAACTAATTATCTAATTGGGCTAGTCTTTTGGGCATTTCCAATTGGGTTTTAGTATGTGGCTTGGAGTGGGACCAAAAGGGAACAAATAAGACACTAGCTCCAATGGGCCTTGGGCTTTTCTGTCAACTCTTGACAAGTCCAAAATTACCATTAATTATATAAATATAATTGCACTCTAAACCTTATTAATAAATTATATCCCAAGATTTTATTGTACATGCAACCCCTTCATAAAATATTCGTAGTAACACAAAGTCATGAACATAGACTGCCACTTTGAAGATTACTACATCTTAATCATTGAGTACCCGGTTTAATCCTTCAAGTTATTCATCATATATTTATGAAATCCAATTTCATAAATATATACTTTAGTAACTATTTACTAAAGTAGTTAGACCTAATATTCTGAATAACAAACCCATTAAACTTATCTCAACGGAATATTTTGCATCTCCGTTAAGAGACTATGAATTCCATCTTGAGGATATATGTTCCATCAACACTAAATGTGGCTACTCAACATACTGAGGTTTTGACCGTAACTTTAGATCTCACTCCCGATATATCAAAGCAACATTCACTTCATGATCAGGTCTATTATTCTCTCAGGATTAAGAGTTCATGTAAATAAAAATCGTGAGATTTATTATTCTTTTGACAGTCGTTAGGAGAATAATAAATCTCACAGCGGTCCAGTTCAATATGTCTTAACTCTTAAAATATATCAACATATCAACTAGAAGTCTCCATTTCCATGATCAAGATAAATCATCTTAGTTGATATGTTATAGTCTTCGCAGATGAAATGCCCAATTTCATTACCGACTACGAACTAAAATTCTGAGTTTACAAAGAACTTGTGATTTATATCTACTGTGACTTTTCACATAAATCACATACTATGCATCTCATGGACTATATGATAATGTCCAAATATTCATGTTACCATTATTTTAGATAATAATAAAACAAATTTATTAATCACAACATTGAGTCATACATAATTTCATACATAATATCATACATAATATCATACATAGCATCATACAATAGGATTTAAGGGCACCAATCCTAACACTAATCGGAGGTCCGATGTGGAAGATCCGACGGAGGCAACGATCTTGGTGGCGGTGATCGAGCTTCTAGCGGTGAAGATTCAACCTTGGGCACCTCTGACGGCGGTGGAGCAGTCAGGAGAGGGCACGGAAAAGGTTTACTGACCGAAAAAGTCGAGGCAGTGGAAATTACCAACAAAGACAAGACTGCAAGACACAAGAAAGTTAGAGCAATGGCTCTAATACCATGTTAGAAATACTAAATAATTGTATTGTATTTCTCAAAATAATAGAATATATATGAGTGTCTTTATATAGGAGGCATATGTGTGCAATACAAGCAAGAGTGTAGTACAAGAATGTGTGCTATACAAGTAATCTAGTTGGGCCTAAAGCCCACAACACTATATACATTAACACTAATAATATCATTATTTGTGTTAACTGATTTGCAATTAAGAGTCCAAAAATAACGTAATTTTGGTTTTTTTTTTTAATAAAAAAATCTTAAATTAAAAAATAATTTTAGGAAAAACAAAAAAAAAAAAGAAAAAAAAAATTCCCATAACTCTAATGACATTCTAGGCCCTAAGTCAACAATGACACATTCCTTTGACTCTCTTCTCATATGCATACTTTATTTCACTTGGAGAGAGTGAAAGAGATGTTAGTTCACTTGCAAGAAATGAAGTTGACAATGGCAAGGATCTTATGAGTTTTATTGCATGAATTTGGGGTTTAGACTAGTGTTTTAAGCCTTTTAGCACACTAAAGGATGTAGAAATGTTTCAATCTAAGCTACTTGATGCTCTCAAAATTTATACTGTAAGCTCAATTTTCTCTTAATCTTGTTGCCCTATGGTCAAACTAGAAAGAATTTTTTTGGTGGTTGCTATTTGATTCAAAGTAGTTATTACTTTTGGATGGTTGATGTCATGTTACCTTTACATGGTTTAGCATTTGGAGTGAATTTCTAGTTTATTTGGTTTTTATTTATTTATTTATTTTTATTTTTAATGTTTAAAAAATGATTCCGATCAAGGGTTAGACAGGTTAACTCAACATGACTAGGAAAAACTAGTCAAGTCACAAGTCAACCCGTTTTTACTCTAAGTCAAAATTTCGGAGTTTCGGTCGGGTATTTTCCTTTGGGTTTGAGTTCAATTTTGCATGGTCTAGGTTTATCCATATAGGGAGGTGATATCTTATGTATTAGAAGCATGTAGCATCTCTCTCACAATATGAGTCATATGTGGATGGAGAAAAGTTCATTTAAGTCAAAAACTTAGCATTAAGAAAGTTATTGTTGCGTAAATAATAGAAAAATAATTAGTGATAAATACTCAAATTCCCTTTGCTAATACAATAGATTTAATATGAATAATCAATACAATAATAGAGAATTAAAATAAGTTCAAGAATAATCTCACAAAGTTATAGGGTCTGTTTGAATACAGCTTATTTTGCTGAAAACTGAAAACAATAAAAAAATAATAAAAAATTTACTGTTCACTCTTTTTTTACTGTTCATATGCCTTGGTGCACTGTTCATGTCCCATGAACAATGCACCAGGCGTTGGTCTTAAAAAAAAAAAAAAAAAAAAAAAAATGTAGACGTAGACGTGGGAAGCGCAAAATGCGCTTCCCAAACGCACCCATAGAATAACGCGAATGCGTTACTTCTATAAAAGTATTTCTATATTTTCACTCTTTTACCTCTATATCCTATCTCTTCCTTTTAGTCTTCCTTTCACTCTTACAATTTTCACAAGAGGGGATAGGTATGGAATTAGTACGGCATCACGCCCTTAGAATCACGTGGGCTGTTGATCCTATCTGTAACTCACACAAAAAGAAGGCTAATATTGGGCACTTGGTCTCATAAGAACTGCGAATCCTACCTACACCCAATGAGGTGTCATGGTAGGATTTTGCCACTTGCCACCTATAGAAAGAGCCACTTGGCAACTTGAGAGCTACCAGCTCGACCTACCTCATAAAAATTATTATTTTAATTTAATTAGTAAGAAAATTGAGGTAGTAAAAATATACGATTCACTATAAATAAAGTGTTTGGAACACACACCAATAGAAAACTCTAAATGAACTTGTCTAATGTGTCACATATACTTCCCAAGAGATAAGAGTCGTTTTGCACTTCTCTAGATTAGAACCCTACAAAAAGTCCCTTTGGAGTTTGCTAATATTCACGAAGTTTGTTCAAGAAAAGCACGTATGAGGTTAGGATAAATTAGGTAGTTGACTTTATCAAGGTTTCCTTTCTAGCGAAGAATAAAAGTTTTGACTTCCAACTTATGAGCCTTTTTCGCCATTTCTTAAGAAAGAATCTAGTATCTCAGGCTGGTGCATTTATCTAGTCAATGAGAAACCCTAAGTATTTAGCATTCACCTAATTGGAGAGTGAAACTTGTTGGGAAATTGAGGCAAGCACAAGAAGAAAGCACTACAAAAAAAGAGTCTACTAGCAAGGGCCATATGCCCTCGCAAAAATTCAAATATCGTCGCAAAAGGTTATTAACGAGGGCATATGGCCCTTGAAGGCCGTCGTATTTGTTTTTGTTGCTAAAAGAGATTTTGCAACCATACCTTCGCAAATAGATAATTTACGAGGGCAATCTACTGTCGTTACTAAACAAATCTGCATTCACAAATATATTACCAAACGACGAGAAAAGTCGATGACTTATTTTTAGTGAGGGGAAGTAGTCGTCGTTAACAACTATTTGTAAGGACCTTTATATCCTCGCAATTAGTTATTTGTGAATTTCAAATTGACGACATACTTTTTAGAGACAAATAATGGCGTCGCTAAAATTTATTTGTGAGAGATTTTAACCCCTCGCAACTTATTTTTAGCGAGGGAAAGTAGTCGTCATTAAATAACTATTTGTGAAGACCTTTATACCCTAGCAATTAGTTATTTGCAAATTTCAAATTAACGATAAGACAAATAATGACATCACTAAAATTTATTTGTGAGGGATTTTAACCCCTCGCAATTAGTTAGGAATAATAGTGACGACATTAAGCTGTCACTTAAAATGTTTTTGCAAGGGATTAAGGGGCGTCGCTATTCTATAAATTACGAGGGACTTTGTCATCACTATAAAGTTATTTATGACTAAATTTTTATGTCATCAGTGATAATATTTTATATAATTTTTGAAATATTTTATTATTTATTTATTTTTAATTTATTTTATATCATTTTTGTTTAACTATCATAGTACAACAGTACAATAGCTTATCAAAAAAAATACAATAATTACTAAAAATTGATACAATAGTACAATAATTACTAAAAATTGATCAATTGAAAGATAAAAATTCATATAAGTTCAAACTTTAAAATATAGAATATACAAAGAAATCCTGAAATTAAACCTTGTTTTAAACTTAAACAACTAGAATTATGACAAAATCTATACTAGTCTTCCTCTGAGTTACCCTTCAAGCTGTTTTCAACCTCCCTCATGTTATTGATTGAGTTGTCCTCTTCATCTCTACTAGTACCATCCTTAAAAAAAAAAAAAAAAAAAAAAAAAAAAAATGGATCTCCTACAACTGCAAAATGGAATTGGGGAACTAAAAGTCTAGGAGTATTTAAGATGCAGTAGATTGCTTCAAATATGAAATGAGGTCAGCTCGATCCTGTGGCTTCTTCAGCCCGGGGAATACCATCTTAGTCCCAGGAATGTACTGCACAAACAAAAACAAAAAACAAAAAACAAAAGAATTAGGCCATGTTTGGTTTATCGAAGTTACAACAAAACACTTCAATGCATATACTCACACCAAAAGAATTTATCACACACAAATGCATATACTCGCACCAATGAAAAACCGCTCTCTAAAACATGCAAGGCAATATTCCCAAAGTAAGATAAACTATCTTCAGTTTACTCTCTCTATTGCATACACACACATGCAAGGTGATCATTGCATTTTCTAACATTATGGCAGTGTCTTTTATACTGAGTTGATTCATACCTTTTTGGGGTTCAGCAAGTAATCATACAATGTCTTTTCCTCCCAATTGACAGCCATGTTCTTGTTAGCAGTTGAATAGGAGTACCCGAAGTTGTACCAGATTGCCTTCTGAATAATCCATTCAGATTGGGACCTGAAAATTTAGAACAGTTTTATACACAACTCCAAAACTTTCAAGAGAGTAGCGATCACAATAGCTTTCAAAAAGAAGCAAGCACAAAAATTTCTAAAGCATATTTACAAAACTTATTAATAAACTAACAAGTGCATCTGCATGAAGTTATATCCATAAGACACGTTACTTTTCTCAGAGCATTCATCGAAAGAAAGAAAAAGCCAAAGATAGTTTGTTTTTTGTACAATTTAAATCAGTGCCCAACCTAGTTATGAAATCCTTGAAATAGCAAAATATTGTGAATTTTAGCAAACTTGAAACATGTTCTCTGCAACACCCATCACAGTGTCCAATAATGCAATGTCCAACAATCTTAGCTCGGACAAGAAATTTCTCATTAAACAACAAATCAGAGAACAACTTAAAAATCCAAATAACATACAAAATAGTTTCATAATTCATTTCTACTTATAAATAAAAACAAATATGGAAAACAGTCCATATCTTTTAAAATCAGCATCTAAAGCCTTACACACCCGCCAACAAGTAAGTTTTGCAGGTAAGAATCACTCCAAATCTAAAGTCTTACACATCCATAAAGTGACATATACTTAAGTTATAACATAAAATATGTATAACAACAAAACACAATGAGTTTAATCATTAATCTCATGTCCAAAGATCGATAAACATCCCGCATCAACAAGCAAAAGTGGCCACCTTTAAGCTACCTATTTTTGTTGGGTCTTCATAATATACACAATAATCCTTTCTCATGTTACAAAAAATCAATCTTACTTTTTTTTTTTTCAAAATTATATTTTTATTTCTCCAACTATTTCAAAATTATATTTTTAAGACTGCTTGACAATTCCCATATCACTAAACAGCCTTCAAAAATAAATTCCAGCTCAAAAAACTGTTTCTATTCAGAGAATAACATTACAGAAATAAAAATTTCTTCTTTTTTATTTTTTTTCTTCAGCTTTCTAAGTAGCCAAACAGATCACTCGAATCAAAACCAGTCAGATCTAAGCAAATTTCATTTCAACTACATCCTCATAATTAACAAAAAACAGTTCATTCAACCCAAACAGATCTCAACAGATCAAAACCACACAACAAAAATCCAATACACATGAGCTAAAGTCACAAACTTTGAATTATCACTCAGATCCAAACATGCTGCAACCAAATCGAATACATATAAAAATCAATAAAAATAAATAAAAAATTAGGAAAAAGTGAATACCTTGCTTGTGACCAGCGCCTTTGTCAACGGTGTGGCACTAGCCCTAATGTTTTTAATAATAGACATGTGACAAACTTATGCAAGTTAAAAGACAAAATTTTCAAATCATTTATTTAAGCTAAGGATCCAATAGAAGGCCCTAATGTTTTTAATAATAGACATGTGGCATAGGATCCAATAGAACTCGCTACTTCTATTCTACTTTAAAAACCAGAGATTTTGTAGAGTTGTATACAATTATATACCTCCCCAAGATAGACCCTAGCAAACCATAATGAGAATTTGTCACACCATCAAGATCCATCAATGAAGGGTCTTGTCTATGTGAATGCCCTCCTAGGTACACTACATAAAACTGAAGCATAAAAGTAATTTAAGGCCATTAATGGCACATATATATGAAATCTACTCAAATGGAATATTAGAAAAATAAATGAGATAGGAGAACTTGTAGGACTACAGTTAAGATGGAATATTATTTTTTGCAGTAAACAAATACAATCCACCCTTTAATCCTTGAAGTTTCTATTATATTGCTGCCAGTCACATTATGGGGTCCCATTTCCTTTGACTCAAAGAATTTCATGTCATGTCTAGCATAGCCATAGTCACACTAACATATAGAGTACCTAAAATTTAAAAAAAAAAAAAAAAAAAAAAATACAGCATGTAGATTATAAACATCCTTAACACGACTCAGACAACATTCATTGCCAAAGAAAGTACTTAGCTTGTAAAGTATCATGGCCTATTGATGAAATCAAATACTTGGTGACAAATAACAAGTACAAATAGTCTACAAAATAAAAATTATGCAAAAGATGACCCACTGATTCATTTCATCAAATACTTGGTGACAAATAACAAGTACAAAAAGTCTACAAAATAAAAATTATGCAAAAGATGACCCACTGATTCAGTGCTTGCCTTACACACATAACACCAAGTGATCAATGGTATACTCCCCTTAACAAGATTGCCTATAGTCAAATTTTTGTTAGCACTACTGCCACACAAAGAACCTGGCTCAATGCCTTCCTTCACCAAGGACAGAGGTTAAAGAGATAAGAGAGCACCACCACCACCACTTTGTAGTCAAGAGGCCTAAGTGGCATCCAATGGACCAAGCACACAATGCACAAAACTATAAATTCCTATTGCAATATAAATCCAAGTTCAACAATATATACCACGTTACAAATAAAGGGCGAATGAACAGTATTTGGACTGAAATAATTAAATCAAAATTCAAGCATTTAACAATCCAAACCTAAATGCCTAAGTAAAAAATCATACCATATATGTGCTGAAAACCTAACAAACTCAGGTATAATATCAATATATCACAAACTTAAATAAAATCAAAGCAAATAAATGCACAAAACATGCAAAAAAGTTTAGGGATTCGTATACCTTCAGGAGCGTTTTGGGCGGCTGAGGGAGGGGAAGAGTCCGAGGATGGCCGCGGTGGCTGGTATGGAGGTTGTTGGTGTCGGTGGCAGAGTGTAGGACCAATAATATCAGCCCGATTCCTAGTGGAGATGAAGGACGGCGGCGGCGAGATGGGTGGGAAAAGCTGCAGTGGCAGATTGGACGGTGTAAAGCCTTAGATCGGAGGATAGCAGCGGTGTGATGGATAGCGATTCGAAGGTAGGTTGATCGGCAAGGGAGAGAAAGGGAGAGTTAGAGAGAGTGAGGTCTGATTTTTTTTTTCGTGACGGAGAGTGAGAGAGAGAGAAAGAGTTTTGTTTAAGTGTGCACATGTGGGAGACCAAAAGTTAATTTAGTGGGAACCCAAAAATTTTGAGCGGGAACCCTGAATTTTCTTTGGTGGCAATCATAATCACATGTGATTGTGACTCTGTATTCAAAAGAATTGATAAATGGTTTTGATTTTAGAGGGGGGAAATGTCCTCATTTTAAATTCTTTTAAAAAAAACCCATGACTAGCGACGGTTAATGTCGAGATAAAATAAAAATCTCAATGTTTTTCTTATCTCAATCACGTTTTAAGGTGGGGGAGTCCTAATCATTGCAATGGGGTTTTTGAAAAATGGAAAACCTTTTAATTGAGTTTAAAACAAAATTTTGAAGGAAGTGCTTTGGGTTAACTCCCCTATCACTCTCATATTTTGAAAATCCAACCATTGGATTACATGTTCTATATGATCTAAACGTGCATGCCAATTTTCATGCCAATTGGATGTAATTTACCATTTGATTTATAAATTCATCTTCTATGCATTATTTTAAACTACAAAAACTTGAATTTAAACAATTGATTGATGACGTGGCTATTAATCTTTGATCACCTTGAAATTTTGTAACCATGAACAATGTATGAAAATAATGTAATCTAACGGTAGATTTGTCAAAATTCACATCGAAATAAGAAATATAGAATTGGGTTCAAGTTACACCTAACATAACTCTAAAAAATGTTACACCACCCAATAACTTATTATTGAATTAATATTTTGAAAATCCAACCGTTGGATTACATGTTCCATATGTTCTTAAGATGCAAGACAATTTTCATGCCAATCGGATGTAATTTACCATTTTATCTTTAAACTCATTTTTTATGCATTATTTTAAACTACTAAAACTTGAATCTAGACAATTTGATTGATGACATGACTATTAATTTTTGATCACCTTGAAATTTTGTAAGCATGAAAAATATATGAAAATAATGTAATCTAACGGTGGATTTGTCAAAATTCACATCAAATTAAGAAATATAGGGCTGGGTTCAAGTTACACCTGATGTAACTTTAAAAACTGTTGCACCACCCAATAACTTATTATTGAATTCATATTTTAAAAATCCAACCGTTGGATTACATCTTCTATATGTTCTTAAAATGCATGCTAATTTTCATGCCAATCGGATGTAATTTACCAATTGATCTTTAAACTCATCTTTTATGCATTATTTTAAACTACTAAAACTTGAATCTAGACAATTGATTGATGACATGACTATTAATCTTTGATCACCTTGAAATTTTGTAAGCATGAAAAATATATGAAGATAATGTAATCTAACGGTAAATTTGTCAAAATTCATATCGAATTAAGAAATATAGAGTTGGGTTCAAGTTACACGTGATGTAACTCTAAAAAATGTTATATCACCCGATAACTTATTATTGAATTCATATTTTGAAAATCCAACCATTGGATTAGATGTTCTATATGGTCTTAACATGCATGCCAATTTTCATGCCAATCGGATGTAATTTACCATTTGATCTGTAAACTCATTTTTTATGCATTATTTTAATGGGAAGAACTTTTTATTCACTTTTGAGAGAGAGAGAGAGAGAGAGAGAGTACAAAAGACTGAAATTCTTGAATTTTAGGCTACCATTTTGAAGTTGAAAGTGCTATCATTTTTTTATGGGTACAATTGTTTAGAAAATAAGGACAAACCTTTCTTATATAGAATGTATATAAAAGGTTTTTTTTTAGACCGTAAACAAAAGGGTCATCTAAAGAATACAAAGTGCTATATGTTTATACGTTTATTTTTATTTTTCTTTGAATTTTAGAATAACTTTTATCTCTAAAAAAAATTAATATTTTAATGATTTTTTGCGAAGGTCAATCGTGGCCCTCGCAAATAAT
>JARYZH020002280.1:0-17064 GCA_030021035.2 Notholithocarpus densiflorus | reverse complement strand
TTTGTGCCACACTTCATGGCAAGCTATATATGATCTATGATCTTTGCACTATCAGTGAATCTATTCTTAAGTAATAGCCTTTTTATAGGTTAGGCAGGGTACCAAAATTGTATTCTTTCTTGTAAAAGAGTTCAATATTCTCCTCAGTCTTTTATTTTTAAAAATCCTAGAAAGAGAGAATTTTTAAGGTTTATAATTTGTTTTTGCAGCAGTGCAGTACATTATCTTCATTTTTAAGTATCTGAACATGAGCACAAAAAAAAGAAAAAAAAAAGTATCTGAGCATACCTTTCAATGCAAATGCGGTGTGGTTCTATGTAAGCAGTAAGGTCATTCATATTATAATTTATGAAGTAGTTGCATGAGATATTTCTCTTACAATATATCATAAGTGTAGACATGTGAATCTTATATATTGTACGAGAGGGATCACGAAACCGTCTTATGAGATATCTCTCATTTGAAGGTTTGAATCACTTTTTAAAATAAAGAGTTGTCTAAATTTGGGCAAGATGGTGCTTCGTTCTTTGTGGTTGCAGAGTGATAGTAGAAGGGGAATGTGCTCTTTTCTTTTTTTCTACAAAGCACAGACGTTTTTGTTGTGCACCCACCAAAACTCACCATTTTATCACTATACCTCTAGAAAAAGGCTAAAATGAAGACCCAGTAGAAGAAGAGTATGTTGGAGAGAGAGAATGAAATGACAGGAGTAGAAAGAGAAGAGATGTGCTTCGACCTGCTCTGTATGGCCCTATTTGTTGCTTTCTGCGTTGAGATTGAACCAGGGAGAGAGAGGAGTGCTAATTACATGAATTCTCAGCTGAAAATCTGGGACAAGGGATGGGTCTTTTACCTTCTCCATTTGCTTTAGGAGTTCTACAAGCAAAGCAGATATAGTTTCTTTCCATTGGCTTCTCATTCTTCTTCACGATACCTAAACGCCCAATTCATTCATCATTCCTATTTTAAAAATTTTCCCCATAAAAGAACACTAGAGACTGTTGAGGACCTCATAGTTTCAAGCAATTCACATATTATAGATAGTGTTTATTTTATTTGTAAATATTGTTTTATTAGAAATGTCTATTAACAAATTTGCATTTGAATATGAAAAACTTAAAAAAGAAAAATTGAGTCTAAAAAATGATCAATGGATAAATTTTTTTATTAGTAATAAGCAAAATACAACATAAAAATTAGATTAAAATATCATAAATGAGCAAAAAATTCACCAAAAATAGTTAGAAGATAATGAAACGAGAAGATAACAATGATGTTCAATTTTGCAATACAACAAATCTTGATAATGAACTTCAAAAGAATTTAGAAGTAAATGGAAATAATGATGAAAATGGCACAAATGGACAAATTCACCATAATGATGTTCAATTAGAAGGAAATGAAAATAATAATGACATGCCGAATTATATTCCTACAAATATTATTGATTGAAAAAGAAATGTTAGAAGAACTTAAATACAAAAATTTATATTTTTATTTCTTTCAGAAGAGATTATAATTTAAGTAAAGGAAGAAATATCAGAAGTTAGCTATAAAATGAAAAGAAGGGTCTAGCATAGATTTCAGAACACAATTGCTGCAAACATCTGAGAACTTCATGGACACCAATGCAACGTGAAAGATGAGAATTATGGCATAGAAATAAGCAATTTGTGAAGTACAGATCAAATTGTAAAAATAGAAAAGTTCCTGGAAAAATGGAAAACAATGACATGATCATTCAGATACAAGAGGTCTTGAAAAATGTGAAGGTTCTGGTATTAAGCCTTATCACTAGCAGTCAACAGAACACAAACTTTCTCAATCGTGACTTCTTTTACTCTCTCATTTATTCTTTACTCGTGTTTTCTTAAGTGATGCTGATGCATTACCTTTCCATCATAATTTTAATTTCAAACTTCTTTTTGTCTGTATCAAACCAAATTCTTGCAATGTCATGTTTTTATACTGCCATCTTCCCACATTTTTATGATTATTTCCTCTCTTAGTTCTGCATTAATCTTCGTTTTAAGTGATTATGATTTGAAGGCCTCTTTTAATTGAATTGTTTCCTTTAGATATATTGCAGGCCAACATATGCCTACTGTGAGGAAAGAATGTTGTCCAGCAAAGGTACTAGCCGTTTTCCCCTGAGAAATTACCTTATCCGTCTTATTTTCACGTCCATTTACTGCTGTGGCCTTGCCTATTTTTGGAGATTTTGTGTCCATCTGTGGTGCAATTGGGTTTTCACTGCACTGGATTTTGTCTTCACTTCTGTAGCATATTTGAAAGCACGAAGAATGCGCAAGAACACTAAACTTTGTGCTTCTGCTGCATATAGTCAAATAAAGTCTCTTTTAATGGTACACTTTTATAAGCATTTCAAAAATCAAATGAATTTTTTTTGGTTGATCTTATAAATATATTTTAAATCTAACCTTAATTGCTAATCTTTATTATGGCAAGCATGTGCCTTGCAAGTGCAGCCCAAACTATATATTTAAAAGAGCGAAGAGGTCAAATGGATAGTACTTTGGTGGCTTTAAAACATTTTGTGAGTCCATCTTATATGCACCTTTTGGTGTGGTCTTTAGGTTGGTTTTTTAAATGGTGTGTTTGGCTTGGAAACGTAAAAGCTTGAATAGTGCTTTGGTTATTAGAAACAACGCACTATTTTAATTTTTAAGAAGAGGGGCTGGCACTGGCAGCTTGGCACAGAGAGAGGACAGAGAATACTGCATGAGAAATATCACTCATGTCTTTGGATAGCAGAGAGAGGGTGAGACACAGGCACGGAACGAGTGGGAAATCTCCTGCAAATCTGAGAGAGAGAGGGTTGGTGAGAAGAGTGCATGTGTTGGTGGGATTTGTACAAAATTGGTGAGGTTCGGCATTGAGATAGCCAGAAGTAGAGAGGATATTGTGGGTTTGTAAGGGGAAAGAGAGGATTGAAATGATGTGAGCAGAGGAGGAATGGGTATGGCCATCTTTGTAGCTTTCTGCTCTGAAATCGACAAGGAGTGGGTATTCCACCTGCTCCATTTTCTGCTTTAAGAGGTAGAACATAAGCAAACATCATTTATTTCTCTCCCGAAATTATTTCCATTGACCTCTTCATCACTAGCTTCTTCTCATTCTTCTTCATAACACCTAACTGCCCATTCTATTCCATTCCTATTTAGAAGATTTATTGAAGAAGAAGAAGGTAGAATCAAATGACAAAAGTAGTATTTTGAGGGCCACATAGTTTGAGACACTTTGTTAGTTATTCTCGGGTATTTCTCAATCCTAATTTCTCTGATTTTGTCTCTTGTTATGCCTTCCATTTGAGTATTGTGTTTGTGTCCATTTGTGGCAAAGCAACTATAAATATTGGCCCCCATAAAAGATTTAAGATTCATTCATAACTGATGATATTTGTTGACAGCTCAATGAAACAAAAATAGAAAAGAGTAAACCCAATAGAGAAAATGGTCACGTACTCTTGCTCTTCTGGAGGAATGAAGCTTGATTTTGAGATGTCTATATGGTTGGTATGTGTGTGTGTGTGTGTGTGTGTGTAGCTTTTAGCTGTTTACCAAAGGAAAGCTAAGGGAACTACAAGTACAGTTAATTTATAGAAATGTAGAATTTAGGTTCTGGGTTTTGCACTTGAGAAATCATAGTTGTATTGTAGGGCCACGCAGCCTATTTTTCTTTTCTGCTCGATCTATCGGTTGATCTTGTGATCAACACAATGGAAAATATTTTTGCCAACTTTAACCCTCAGGGTCTCATGAACTCATTATTTTTATTGAAGTAATGATAAAATGTTTATTCTATGGTTTTTATAGAAAATCCTATTATTAACAAACTCTTGACTTTATGAATTTTGCTTCTTTGTAACCGCAGATTGCAAAATGCCTGTAGTTGCTGCTGTAGAGGGTTGGAGGTGGCTTAGAATTTGCGCTGGTTTGTGTTTGTTGTTAGGCAATAGCAGTTTCCTTTATTTTACTCTCTTTTTTTCCTCTTTGCCCTTAATGAACTTGATTGTCAGAATCTTCGCTCAATTTCCTTATTCCAATTAACCCTTTTCAGGGATGCTAAGCATGTGTTGCAACACCAAGAACTCAAGTTGGCTTGCCTGAGCTGACTCTTGTACATGAACACATGCAGACAATGGTGTTTTGTTTGCTTGATGTCTCTTGGGTGACGATGCCTAAGCAAGTGGTGGAGTTGCTGGTACACTAAATTGAAAAGAAAAACATCAAGAAAATATTTACTTGGGAATAGTACTGTAAACATCCTTCCTTGACCACACCATTCAAAATGGTAACTAGATGATTTTAATTGCAGAATTTATGTTGTTAGTGAATGAATTCTCCTTTTGAATATGCTCTATTATGTTTTGATAACTTGAAACAAATGACAACTATCTTTTACAATATCCAGTTATGTGTTCAATTGATGAAGTTGTTTCTAATTTGTGATGCAACTTATGTGTTCGATTCATGAAGTCGTTTCTAATTTGTGATGCAACTTATGTGTTCGATTCATGAAGTTGTTTCTAATTTGTAATGCAAGCAGTTGTTAAGAAGTTGTTATGTGTTCAATTGATGAAGTTTGTTCTTATTTACTTTGGCCTGTTTGGAAGTTTAGAGAGGGAGGAGAGTAGAGGGGAGTAGAGGGGAGGAGAGTAGAGGGGAATGGTTCCCTCCACCTTGTTTGGATGTTTTTAAAATTAGGATGGAAATGAGAGTAAATGATTAAAATAAACAAATTTACCTCTATTTGAAAATGGACTTGCAACATTGGTCTATTATTAATTTAGAAAGGGTAAATTGAGAAATTTATCTAGTCAATAATTTATCTACTCTACTCTCCCTCCAAATCTCTCCAATTTGGGGGAATTAAAAATGAGAGATTAGAGGTGGTTGAAACCCCTCCAAACCCCTCCAAACTCCTTCCCCTCCTTCCTTAAAAAACTTTCAAACAAAGTAATTGAATTACTCTCCCTCCCTCTACTCTACTCCCCCTCCTTTTTTAAACTTCCAAATAGGCCATTAATTCTTTGAAAGAGTGTCTCAAGTTCTAATATTATAACCATTCCTTTTAATTACTTTCGTGCTTGTTTATTGGTCAATTACAAAGTTATAATTGTTCAGGGGATTTGAAATCGAGCGAAAAATGTTGTAGATGAAAGATAAATCTGAAGCCATTGTTAAGATTGAGTAGGATTTGGCGTAAGTTCAACATTTCATGACCCACTCAAAGAAATTCAATGAAGATGAGATTAGGCACATAAAGGAAGACAAATAGATACATTATTGCTATATAGTAGTATTACTTTGTCTTCCAATATAAGCAAATGAAGTGGAAAAAATATGCGCTCTTGTAATGTGCCTACCTATTGGAATCAACATTTTAGGGATTTTTTTGGACATCATATCTCCTTAACATTATGAAATAGTGCTTTTCAAAACACATGTAGTTAGATTAATGTCTCTTTTAATGGTAAATTTTCTAAGTACTTTAAAAATTAAATGGTTTATATTTTTAGTGTGTTAGAAATAAATTCGAAATTTGACTCTTTTTTTTTTTTTATAAACCTAAATTTGACTTTAATCACTCATCTTTTTAACATGGCCAGCACATGCAGCCCAAACTAGTTTTATATGTATGTATATTTATTTTGAGAAGAATCTAGTCTTATATAATATGGGTTTTTTTTTTTTTTTTTTTTTTTGAAGCATATATATATATAGAAAATATGGGGTTAATGTTCATTTGCGAGGAATTTGTAATATAGCAGATGCACTTGATAACTCCACCGCATGCTGGTAAATCCGTTGGGATAGCATGTGGAAAACTGGTTCCAGGAGAGACAAAGAAGAAGAAGAAGGCGGCTACGGCATCATGAAACTTTTGACCAAATTTTGCAAGCGTGCAAAAAAGGCTGAAAGAAGACAAGAGGATTGACCTCGTGGACCAATAAAAAATGTTAACAAGTATCACCGTGCTATATTTGTTAAGATTTTTCTATATGAGTCCTACTTAATAAAAATGACAAAAAATTATTAAAAAGTTGTCAAAAATGATTTAAAAAAAAAAGGCAAAATACCATACTTTGAAAATCTTTGCACTAAGTACCCATAGAAGGATCATGTTGTTAGAAAGAATTTATTGCATGAACCTAAGAAAAGGTTTATAGGACCCATGAAAGATAACATGTCATCTAGAAGAGACTATTGCACTAGACGGATGAAGTTCTAGGCCGGCAAGGCTAGCATATTGTTCATAGCTCTTTGTGCCACCAACCCTTGAAACAATAGGGCATTAATGATTACCAGAACTAATCACTTTGAGTGTCTGGCTGTCGGAAACCTTAAAGTAGACGAGAAACTAAGTCGACAAAGCGACACCACGAAGTCTTCTACAACCTTTGATCTACCAAACTTGCATTTTCCTTTGTGTTTTGCTAAGGCCATGTACCTTCTCTTGGTAACAGAATCAATTTCCCTAGGTCCCCTTGTTTTGAAATGGTAACTTATACGCTATGATCTATATACCTTTAGGTCGAACCATACTTTCTTCCGTTCACTTGGTGAATAGCATGTTACGTCGGAGACTTTGTGAAGACCTCACAGTCCATTTATAGTAAAGCCGAGGCAAAGATTTGTGGATGAGGAATTAAAGGCATGGCATGATTTTCTTTCAAAATAGGCGCATCCTTTATCGTGAGCTTTGTAGGAGGCCTTCCCATGTCTCTTGTAGATTGGGGCGTTACGAATGGTGAACCATCTCTTCTTGACGTGATGTCATGTAGTAAAAAGCTATTTTCTTGTTGAACTATTTAATAGAAATTTGGTAGTCTATATTTATTTTGAAAAATCTGAACTTATATAATATGGTTTTTTTTTTTTTTTATGGAAGCATATATGTATAATATCTAAAATATGGGGTTAATGTTTGCGAGGAATTTGTAATATAGCAAGATGCATGATAACTCCACAGCATGCTGGTAAGTCCGTTGGCATAGCATGTGGAAAACTGGTTCAAGGAGAGACAAGAAGAAGAAGAAGACGACTGCAGCATCATGAAACTTTTGACCAAATTTTGCAAGCGTGCAAAAAGGCTGAAAAGAGAAGACAGAAGATTGACCTCGTGGACCAATAATACGATTACATTTATAGTCCACTTGCCTAGCTAGGCTTGGGGTGCAAAGGGACACAGATTCAGCTCGCAAGGACCACGAATTTTCCACTCTTTTATATAGCAATTAATTTAGATTTAGTCACTCAGCGAGTGCACTTAGGAGTATTAGTTATGATCATTTAAAAAATTTTGGCCATGTTTTATGGAAAATGAAAAAAGCTGTTAAAATATTAAAATTTAATAAACTTTTCTTTAAATTGATTGGTAGCAAATCATTAAGGATATTTGTTAGCATTTTCATTGAAACACATAAAGTGGTTAGTTAATTTCCAGCCCGGTAAAATGCTGATGATTGAATAAGAGATACAGAATTGATATTTCTTTGCAAAATAGATTGGTATTTTGATCGATGATAAGAGTTATCGTTAGGAAGCCAGACATCATAAGTTGGCTTCTAACTGAAAAAAAATTTAGCACTAATATTATACTCTTTTCGTATATAGTTTTATTTTGGTACTCAAAATATCTTTGGTCATTTAATTTTAATTTGAACATGAACTGAATTTAAGTTCATCTCCAAGCAGGTTACATGTCAAGTTTAATAAATTTTTTATAAAAAAACTCAATCATATTCATGATTACTTCAATCTTATTGATCATGAGTTACTTGATTAACTTATTCTTTTTATATACAACAAACACTTTGACTAAAATATTTTACCCTTTTACAAATATTTGCTAATAATTTAGTACTTTCAAATTCTCATCTCAATTATATTATTAGCGAGTTAATTAGATAGAATATTTTTATTTGTGAATTTATAAAAGTTTGATTTACTAAGCTTGTATGGTTAAAAAATATATAATTTTTTTACTACAAATTGGAATATTTATATTATTAGTAAGAATTATAAATAATATTTAATATCTTATGAACTTATTTCTAACATACAAAATTCAATATTTAGTTTATATGAGTATATTTTTATAGATTTCAACATATAATATTATAGATACTTAAATTGAGCTCCCGTACTCACAAAATTGTTTATAGACACATCTTTGTAAGTGCATCTTTATTATCGAGTTAAGATCTGGTGGTTGATATAGGCAGATCGAGTTTAAACAATATCTTTGACAGTGATAAAAATTTTTCTGGAATTAATATTTAAACCATAGATGAACAATTTAGTTTATTTATGGCCTTAGTTGTGTTTGTGACTTTATTTAGGTGAATTTTATTCATTCCATATATATCAATGTTTGTCATGTTATACTACAAAAGTCTAGGGACACATATTTTGCCACCTAATAATTTAGATGTCAATTTGTGATTGAGTGTTTTTAAGTAATAGACTCATATAAGTATAATCCAATTACTCGTTGACTTCTAAGTAATTTGTGATAAAGTGTGTGCTAAAGCTTTATATAAAAACTTCGTTTATCTTTAGGCACGTTTGATATGCTAAATGAAAATTACATTAGAAATGGCTAACTTTTATTACTATAAATAAAAGATATTGTAATAAAATAACTTCTATTAAATATTAATATTCATAAATTTGATTTGGTAAATATGGAAAGTTTGTAAATATGATGTATAAAAAAATTTATATTTGTGGAAATATATTAATTTAAAACCTATTTATATGCACTAAAAATAGCTATTATAACCATTTTAAAAATAATAGTTATTCCTTAATTTAGAAATAATAATTATTCTTACATAATAACATAAAAGATGTTAGACATGACGCAAGTCAACATGGCAAATATCAAATTACTGTACACACGTAAATTTATTACAAAAGTTATTACACCACGGCCTTACGCCTGAAAGAAGTGAATCAGTGTAAAGTTTTGTGTTGTATATCAACACATCTTGGGGAAGGCAATGAGCATGTATGCCGGTTGTTACGTACTAATAATTAATGATTTTTTTCGTAGTTTTTACTAGCAAAGTAATTCTTAGGTACTCTCTCAGAGCACAGTGAATAGTATTTATTCTTCTCGCATTCATGGTGGGATGTTTATTAAATTCGCAGTGGGATCTATAGCAGATAGCAGAATGAAAGGAGCACCATTTCACTATACTTTGAACCTATAAAAAATTTTTAGTCTTTTTTTAGGGCATAAAATGGAAATATCAAAAGACCAACAAACACGGGAGCTCAGAACCACAGCCCTGCTTAAAAATGAACCATGGCAATCGGCCTCGAAAATAGAAAGGATGTCCACCAGGTGAATGAGAAAAAACGACAAAATCAACATCCATTGTTGACCCTAATTTGTAAAAAATACACGCACATCTATTTGCTTCTCACATAAACATGCCTAAACCTACATGAGGATCTGGGTGGCTAAATGCCTGCAATCATCCATGAGAAGAAACAATAATGTTGGATTTTCTTTGATGTGTGAGAAAGCATCGGCTATGACTGGCATCCATTTCAGAGCTACGCCGGACAGCAGGCTTGTAAGCTTGTGGAAAAGTCCATCACGGAGAGCAAGCTCGACAAGGGAAGGCTGATGGGCGACCCGATTTTCTGGCATAACCAATCACCCACTTGCCCTCTTCATGCCAAGCCTTTTCCTCCTCCGGCCAGCAGGAGGCGGAAGACCCATGGTATTAAGTTTCATCCATCTAGTGTTGGGCTTTTCCCGTCTAATATTTCCCAAATCGGCTTCTTGAACTACCATGCTATTTACATGCAGTGGTTATATTCCATAGCTCGAGCAGGAATCTCTTGGCAACATTTGGATTCAAGTTCTAGCCTTGAAAATGTATAGATTTCTACTCTTCCAAATCAGCCATATATGAGCAAAAATACACGAAACCACGGAAGTTGACAGTTCGAGCTTGGATCAGCGATCTTTGTTAGAAATCTGACCAGTCCTTAAGATTCTCAATGAAGGAGAAATTCGATGGTTGCCTTCCCAGATGCCGAGTAGAAAGCTTTAGTAGAAGCGATCACGTAAGAGTATGGAGAATATTTTACGGACCATTATTGAGATGGGACAAGTATTATCTATTAATACCTCTTTGTGAGAGGCCTCCTTGACACCAATGCTCTGATGCATACAACACTGACAAAGGGTGGATTCTAGGAAGGGTTTTTAATTTCAAATCCACTTCCCATAAAGCTTCCATACCGGGCTCTAAAGACAATAAATATGTTGATTTCAAGTCAAAGTCTCCTTAGGGGAAAGGTTCAGAGGCCAACTTATCTTCTGCTCTGCCGCTCACAGGAGCATGGGAATGAGGCTTTGATGACCCTTTGATACTACTAGGAAATTCCATCCCGAATCTTCCGATTCCACCCTGCGGATGGCCGACATCCTTGACTTTCCAACCTAGCGAGAATCTTGATGGGGGGACCTTGAGTATAAATCAGAGGCCCGATTGATGACGATTATCATTCCAAAGAATCGGCCAGTTTATCGAACTTCAGGCTGTCGTGCCTTTCTTGAAAATGTCCTCACCTTTCTTTAAGCTCTTCCATACAAGAACTCGGCAACTTATTTTCATTCCTAAGAGATTCCACGTTGATGATTGCAATACTTCATTCTAAGCACTCTTGCCCGTGGGGCATTTTCTCGATGTGGAATCATGAGATTTAATTTTGCAAGTAATACGGTATTTCCTTCCCTTAGCCAGTTTGGAGACCCGGCCCAGTCTTCTTTTGGTCGCAACCTTAACATACCCGATGCATCTTTTTACTCTTGTAAAGGAGCCCCAGAAAATTGTAATGCTGCATCAATGCCTGCAGGACCTTCTTTGAGAAGCATGCGACTTTGCATAACATGGCCAGGAATGATGAGATGAAGCTTAAATAAGAAGCTGGCCTCCACCGTGGGAGGAGGTTTGCCTTACTTGACTAATTTAGATCTTCACTTTATCAACACGATTGAAATCCTGATTGGACCTCGTGATGTTTTAAGCTGGAAAACCGAGAGTATTTCCCCAGAGCAACTCGTGGAGTGAAACAAGAGGTTGAAGCGAAAACCTCCTCATCGGCTGCTTTCGATATTCGGGAGAAAAGAACTCGGCTTACTTAAAACTAATCGTGGCCGAGTCCTTTACAAAATCTATCAAGCACCTCTTTATGACCCTACAGAATTCTCAGCAAGCCTTGGCAAAGAAAACAGGTCATCGGCAAAGAGATGAGAAAAGAGGGCCGCTAGATCTCTTTCCAGCTGGTTTCCACGGACCTGTACGTTGTCTTGGATTAATTGGCTAAGTATTCCATGCACATGATAAAGATGTACGGGGGATAAAGGATCACCACATGTATACCTGCAGATGGGGAAAAAGAGCATCACAAGCTACTCTCGTTGAAAAGGATGGAGAGGTTATGCAGGGTGATGCGGCTCGTGATAATCTCAGTAGGGTTCTCGGGGAAGATGAATCTAATCAGGTATAGCTTCTAATAAAACTCCACTTTCGAGTTTATCATAGAAAACCTTTTCTAAATCAAATCTTAAGGGCCATATAGCCTTTTCCTCTCAGTTTACTATCGTATAGACGGCTTGTGACTGTAATGCCATCACCCTGCTTCTCCCCTGGGCAGACATGACAAGAGGAAATAAGCTTATCCAAAAGGTGCGATTCTTCCAACCGGCCTTTGGAAATAATTTTATAAACGAGTGCAAAGACTTATGGGCGGTAACTCCAGTAGTCTGGACACTGCCTTGAATAAGAACAATATTTGTCTTTGTTAAGATATTGAGGAATTTCTTTTCCCTAAACACCTTCTTGACCTCTTCCTTAGCAGGTCCCAGAAGAACTGATCCAAAAACAACGGTAAAACCCGGCATGAAGACCATCTGGTCACTGGGCCTTAACGCTGGGACCATAAAACGTGAGAATTTCCTGCAGGTCACCAGGCGACAAATACGTCTTTCTCTTCTCAGAAAGTTTGGCTGCCATTGAGTGATAGTTCGGATCCATATTAGGAGTCTGGTTGGTTGTATACAATTTATGAGAACCACTTCTCTAAAATAATTCGCCTTCCCTTTCTTCAAAATCAGATTCCACTGCCCCATTTTAAGCAGCGTGTCGATTAAGCTATAAAAATCGGGAATTTGAGATGTGATAGAAGGAAGTATTGATCCCAAACTGTCCAATTAATTACGGCTTTAAAGCCCAAGCTCTGTTCTTGCCATTCACCATATCCAATTCCATGAGGAGGTGGGATTTTCCAACTAGATTAGAGGAAGTTATTTGTATTGTACTTTTGAACCCGTCCAAGTGAGCCATGGTCATTTTTTTCTTAGCAAAATACAGTGGTTCTTATTCCCTGTGGCCAGCCTCTTTTGCAAAATTTTCAATATTCTACGATAAGTTCCTAGAAGTTCTCAGGTGATTAACTATTTTCGGAAGGATGGATCAGGGAAAGCCAAGCACTGAAACGAGAAAAGGCCTATTAAGATGAACCACTCTCACAGAGCAAAGTTTCCAAGAGCATCAGGCGGTGATTAGAAGTGACATCTCGTGGCTGAATTTTAAAAAGACACCAACTTGGGTTCATGAAATATCTGTCTATTCTTTCCACAGACTGATTGGCATCTGCTGTTGTCCCGTGAACCTTGGCCCATTAAGCCTAAATCCACCATATTGCATCTGTACGACAAATTCCTTAAAGAAAGGAACTGTTGATGCTCGTTTGTCCTTTAGCTTATCTCCCCAGATGGGGATCATTGAAGTCGCCGGCTATCACCCGAGGTTTATTATGCAACTCTGCTACTTTTGTGGTTATTCTAAAATACTCTCTTGCCTTCTGGACTTGCATAAATACTGAAAATAACCAAGAAAGGTTAGAGAGTCTTGTAACTTCCCATGAATCTTGCTCCGTATTATGTGATCCGCTTACCATAATACGTTCCCACAGAAGCCCACAGACCTCCAGTAAAAACCCGGTGTCTAAAGTGTGAATTGCAGTCGAAAAGAAATGCTGTCTGTAATCTCCTGTGCTCTCTCACAGGCGGGTTTCCATAATAGCCATAATAAGCGGGGTTGTGATTTCTTGACTCATAACATGTTTGAGGGTGGGCTTGAACGCCCTACTATTCCAAGCGATAATATTCGCAGTAAGCGATGGTTCGGGTTTGGGTACTTATCGAGATGGCACATCAACACATGCTCCTCCTCAGTACCATCCCGTCATCGCCAATAAGAACATTTCTCTTGCTAAAGTGGTAGTACAGGCTTCGAGTTGGCTTGGGCACCGAGATAACTTGATTACAAACGAACCACATTGCATAAATGATTATTAGCTGGACTTCCAACTTCCTTCACCTACCACTACGGGAATCATCTCGCATAAGGGTATCAAACGCATCTTCCTCCAGCGCCTTCTACTCCTCCTCAGGTGATCATCAGTGATGCAGACACTGCCCCACTTGCGCGGTGTTGTGAGAGAAGAACCCCACTTTGCTTTCCCCGTCATCGGATAAATGACTTCCACGTCTCCTTGGCTTCTGACAGACCAACCTGTTTACTACGGGTTTGCCTCTGTTCGACAATCTGCTGACTCTCCCACTGCTCTTACCCTCAGAATTCAAAGCCTGCTCGGCATGATCGGAAGGCATGGCGAAGGGTGTATCTATCTTTCTTGATACCATCGGCGCTTCTCTAGGATGATCGATCATTATAAGGAAGGAAAGGTCTTATGTTAAAATATTTGGTGACTTGGCTATAGTGTTAGGAGCACTAGTCAGTGCTACTGCCTTTTTGCCCTGCGGATGGGCTGAATAAATGGAAAGGCTCGGCTCCACTTCGATCTGAAGCCCGTACGGTTTGGCCTGGATATTCTTCTTCTTTGGGTTCGATTCTGACTATGTTAAGTTTGTGGACTCCTTCGTGACCCGTCTTATTGGCCTTAATAGAAGGACCTTGTCCATTAGAATGAAACTTATTTGCTTTCCAGGACGCGGTGGGACCTCGTAAGCGGCAATTCACAGAGGTCGTTGTCGACCTTGCGAGTCACAACCATCCAAGGCAGTACAGCGTGCATTAAGTGTCTGCTCCTTGCCACTGACGTGCCTCCCCATACGTAGTACTATGCGTAGCATGCAAGGTGCGTGACCTTCTTTGAATCATCAAGCTCATCGTTATCCTACTCCCTTGCGTGGGCGGTTCGGGGACAAAGGTGTGAAGCGAGCTATGCTATACGCGATCCTGCCGCGTAGAAAACCACGAGTTTATGGATGCCTGTACCACATTGCTCGAACACACCAATAAAACGGTATTGATAGGCGGTTTGTTGACATCTACTTGGATACAAAACCTAGCACTCTTTCCCACTCGCCTCCCCAATCTTTGTGTGAGCATCTATTCGGAGAACCTTACCGTGGCTTCTCCAAATCTGTTTTAAGTTTCGGCCGTAAGTTCCATAGGGCGTGAAGCGAACCTGTGATCGAAGAGGCGTTAGGGTGTCTGGTTTTGGCTTGGCTCCGGCTAGTCGATGGATAAAAAGTATACTGATGAACCAAGGGCCTTTTTCCAAAGCGGGATTCATATCCTCTTTCGAGGGTAGCGTTTGATAAAAATCATTCCTAGGTCGCGCAATCTAGTCTCCTGTTGGTTTCCCTAAAGGTTGAGCTTGCTTTGGAAAATTGAAGCAATAGATCTCCAAATAAACAACAATCGAGGAGTTTGAGCCCAAAGGACCTCTGTCAACTTAGTTTCCTAGAGCTTTACAAGCTATAGTCCTTCCCAGTCAAAATCGTCGTCAGATTCAGCCTCAGCATCCATTATATCAGAAAAATCAAAAGCATTTGCGAAAGCTCCTGGCATTTAACCCCACTAGTTTCTCCTTAAAAAGCTCTAGCAGACCCCATGCATTCTGATGACTCTGAGAATGGCCACCCGTCGCTTGCACAGTCATTAAAATCAGCATGGTGAACGTCTTCACCTTCTTTTTACCACGCGATAGTTCGACTTCCTCTTCTCTGGAGAGAACCGGTGCTTAGAAGAACCATATTTCCTCGTGGTCATTTTTCATTTTCAGTCTTTCTTTTATACTCGTTTCTTTATTTGTATTATTGTGTGTCAAGCTGGCAAAACCATTCTCTCTGTCTCTCTCTCTTTCTCTCTTTTCTCAAGCCTCACTCCACACACAGTCTATCTATCTATATAGACTATAATCAGGATCTAATATCTTCTTCCTTCTTACCCAGTCCACATCCTGGTGTTTCTACCTGCCAGACCCATGGCATATCAGTCTCACTCACCAACTCTCCTCAGTGACTAATATCTGTCTTAGTCACTAAAAACCTCCACCCTCTCTCTCCTCTCACTCTCTTTAACCCTTCCATCCAAACCCTTGTCCTTCCTTTCCCTCCCCACCCTCAACTCCCCATGGCGTCGAGAACGTCAGAGACCTCGGCAACGCCGGCAACCTCCCCATCATGGCTGCCTCACCAACCTCTACGACCCTCTTGCCACTGGATTTGCCCACCCTTCTCCACCAATCGCCATCATCTCAAAACTTCTTTTAGGCTGGACTCTCCGTACTGCCAACCAACTCCAACATTCTGAAGTCGTTTCGTCTCAAGTCAGTGCCTTTTTGGCCTCCGTACTCTACAACTTGTGGCTGCTAACGCACAAACTCTTCGTTCTCTACCCACCGCCAGTTTCCTGAGTCTCCCCGGATTCCTTTCATTTAAAAACTAGGACCATCTTCCCTCGGTGTGGCGCCTCTACCAGCAGTCAACCGAGACGCCATCAAAGATGGTATTAACCGCTAATACCGCCAGCTGGGGTTGCGTTTTAACAACTTTCATGAATTGGATGGTCGTTACATGGATTACCTGAAAGAACTCTCGGCTCTACGGGGTTGGCCGGGTGGTTTGGTCGGCGTGCTTCAACGGTGTTGGGCCGGGCGCGCCCCGGATTCTCATTCGGGCAATGATGATCACGTCAAAACGTGGCTTGACCGGTGCCCCAGAAGAGGTCCGTTCTGTATGTGTTTCAGAGATCAAGAAGCTGTTCAAAATAAACTTAACGGTGGAGGTTTGGCAGGCTAGAAAGAGTAGACCCGATTTATATGGGTGGTGAAAACGGGTGCGGAGGTCAGGTTTTATCGGATGAGTTACAGAGCAGTGACAGGGACTGGAGGGTGATATTAAAGGGATGGGCCCCACAATTATTACTTGAATCACAAAGCAGTGGTGGGTTTCTGAGTCACTGTGGGTGGAACTCGGTGTTGTTGGAAGCGATAGTGGGAGGGAGTAATGATATTGGTTGGCCAATGGAGGCGGACCAATTGTGAATAGCTATTGGTGGAGGACATGGGCGTGGCCGTTTGGAGTGTGAGGGGCCAACTCTGTACTGACGGACCCGCTGGCAAGGGTCTTTTGATGGAATCCCAATGGTTGGGGATAGTGCCACTAAAGTGGGGCAAAGGAGTTGAGGGACAAGGCTTTTGAAGCGGTCAGTGGTTGTGGTAGCTCTTCAACGGATTTGGATGCACTTGTCAAAGACTTGGGTCAACTCAGCTCAGCTCCCTGCCGTGCGTGAGTGAGATTGAAGCCGAAAATCTAGGACTACACCCTTTGTGCCACACTTCATGGCAAGCTATATATGATCTATGATCTTTGCACTATCAGTGAATCTATTCTTAAGTAATAGCCTTTTTATAGGTTAGGCAGGGTACCAAAATTGTATTCTTTCTTGTAAAAGAGTTCAATATTCTCCTCAGTCTTTTATTTTTAAAAATCCTAGAAAGAGAGAATTTTTAAGGTTTATAATTTGTTTTTGCAGCAGTGCAGTACATTATCTTCATTTTTAAGTATCTGAACATGAGCACAAAAAAAAGAAAAAAAAAAGTATCTGAGCATACCTTTCAATGCAAATGCGGTGTGGTTCTATGTAAGCAGTAAGGTCATTCATATTATAATTTATGAAGTAGTTGCATGAGATAT
>JARYZH020002279.1:0-17070 GCA_030021035.2 Notholithocarpus densiflorus | reverse complement strand
AAGGGCCTAAGAAAGGCCAAGTCTGCCTATCCTCTTGTGGTGGCCATGTTACCTGATGTGCCTGAGGAGCACCGTTGCATCCTTGAATCTCAGGGATGTATTTTACGTGAGATTGTGCCTTTAAGCCCTCCAGAGAACCACACTGCTAAGTTTGCCATGGCATATTATGTCATCAACTACTCAAAACTTCGTATTTGGGGGGTAAATCTTTGCTACACAATATATGCTCATGATTTCATGCGCGACATATACATTTTTTTTTATTGATGTCCACATTTAAAACATGAAATACACTACCAAGTTTTTATATCTTTTTCTTTCAAAGCACTCGTTCTACCAAGTATATTATATCTTCTTTTTTCTATATATTGTATGCTATAAATAATAAGTGATTTGATTATTGGCATTTGGCATGTAGTTTGAGGAGTATGACAAGTTGATCTACTTGGATGGTGACATACAAGTTTTTGGCAATATTGATCACCTATTTGACTTGCCTGATGGATACTTTTATGCTGTGATGGATTGCTTTTGTGAGAATACATGGATCAATTCTACTCAACACAACATTGGCTATTGCCAACAGTGCCCAGAGAGGGTTCATTGGCCGGCTGAGTTGGGCTCACCTCCTCCACTTTACTTCAATGCAGGCATGTTTGTCTATGAGCCAAAACTTTCAACTTACCATGATATTTTGGAGACTGTCAAAGTCACCCCTCCTACTTTATTTGCTGAGCAGGTAATTTTAATTTAATTTTTGGTTATATATTATATACTATCATTACCATATTTTCAATTTGTTTCACTAAAAAATATACTAAATTTTGGGTTATCTTTTGTAGGACTTCCTTAACATGTACTTTAAGGACATTTATAAGCCCATCCCTCCCATATACAACCTTGTTTTAGCCATGCTGTGGCGCCACCCTGAAAATTTCAACTTTGATGAAATAAAAGTTGCCCACTATTGTGCTGCGGTATGTTAATCTTTTGGTTGATTTCAATTATAGCATCTTATACTTAATTAGTATTATATTTACTAATAATTAATTTGTCTCCTTGTGTTTATGATAAAGGGTTCAAAGCCTTGGAGGTACACTGGGAAAGAAGAAAACATGCAGAGGGAAGATATCAAGAATCTAGTGAAAAAATGGTGGGATATTTATGAGGATGAGTCTTTGGATTATAAGAATATCATTGCTGATCATGACAAGAATGCTCCATCGGCTGCTTGATTAGCTTTAGAATTATTTTTTTCTATGTTGCAATTAGTTTTAGTATTGTTAAGTGCTACCACTTGTCCTTAGTTTTTGAGAGACAAGTAGGGTAGATTGCTATCTAAGATATAGCCAAAATAATTAGTGTGGGATATCAATGCGTTTTTATTAGCCATTGTTCCCCGAATTATCTCGTTATTATTTACGATATGCTTAATGTGACAGTCTTTTTCAATTTTATGAAATTAGTAATAATTTTTATGGTTAATCCTTTGCTATCATAATGAAGATCTTTTTAAATCTTAACCCTTGCAACTTGATTAATATTTCTTTTTTGAAGTGAAGGTTATGTAACAAAATCAGTAATTTAATTAATTCCTTAAGAAACTATACGTTTTAGAACCATTAAAAACCATTAATGAATGGCATGGTGTCACCATTCATTAATCATCAAGAGCGTGCGTAATTTTCTGGCTTTCCTAACTTGTCCAGACTACTGACTTACACTAGATTATGAGGCTTACGTACTTTACAATCAAGGCTCTATCTAAGGTCGTAATTTTCTGCTTTCCTAACTTATCAAGACCACCTACTTGTACTCAAAACTCAATCTAAAGTAGTTGATCAAGTAAGGAAAGCAATAACATTATATATTTTACAATCAAGGTGTTATTCATTACATCATTGTATTTACATATTTCTCTCCTTAAATAGCTCCTTTAATGTTGGAAAGTAATCTCACTACAAAATACTTTCACATGATTTTTCTTTATTTGTTACTTTCACATGATTTTTCTTTATTTGTTTTTGAAAGAATCACTATCCCATGATTTGTTATTTTAACTCATCCACTTATTTTTTAATAATTCGATAAGGGAAATTTAAACCCCTAACCTCTTTGTTGAAAACAACCAAAGGTATCCTACAAGGGGCTTGGCACTCTTTAGTTCAAAGAATTGTTTTTGTGTTCTTTTTCAATGGTGCCAAATTACAATGAAAATGTTTGTTTTCATTTACATCAAATCATGTATTTCAATTCAATGTGCTCTTTCGAAATATGTATAATAGTTAGCTTCATATCAAAAGTGAAGATTTAGGAGTTAATTGCAGAAAGAATATCTTGAGTTCAACTTTTCTCTTTGGCACAAATTAATCATCATACCATCTCTAGTAAACCATACTTTTCTCTAAACTTCCTTTTCACATCTTTTCCTTCCATGCAAAAGAAGATACTACAAACTTCATTTTTCGCCATTCCCCTTTACCTCACTACTTTTCTCACTAACAAAATTTGTCAAACACACTGCTACAACCTTACTGAAGGTATCCTCTCTTCTTTTTGCCACATTGAAAATATCCTAAACATATAGAAAAACAAATCTAAAAAAACAAAAAACAAAACAAAAAAAATATTCACATCTCCAAAAGTAACAACAAACTACGCCAATTTTGGCTTCTATGTTTTTTTTTTTTTTTTTCAACAAATTGAGAGAGGACTTGAACCCAGGTTTATCTCATAGAAAAATTGGGAAATGTCACTTAGCCTGAGACCTATGTGTTGAGTAATGCTGAACTTTTTTGGCTCAATCTTTGGATACAAAAAAGATGGAATCAATGTCAGTAATATGACATGAAAATTCTATAAGAAGCCAAAAAAGTCCGCCAACAAGAGAACCTTTTTCTTCCTTGGTTAATTTCTATCATGAGCCATTTTTAAATATTCAACAATGTAGAACATTTGTTTTCCAAATGAGCCACCTTTATTTTCTCACATTAGTTCACCCTCTTTGTAGCAAATTGTTTCTGGGGCAGTGCTCTCCAACCAATATCCCGCCTGTAGAATCCTCCCGGCCAATTAATTTCCTCAACAGCTTGGTAAGCTCGTTCCCGTGCTTCTTCAAGATCTGTTCCCTTGGCAGTAACCCCAAGAACGCGTCCTCCCGTGGCAATGATATTGCCATCTGAGTCTTGGGCAGTTCCAGTGTGAAATATCTGAACACAAGGAGCAACATGCTCCGCTTCCTCAAGATTTCGAATCACAGATCCTTTCTCATAGGCCCCAGGATAACCCTTACTTGCCATTACCACTACCATGGCTGAACCTGGGGACCAGTTCAGGGATACCCCACTCAGCTCTCCTCTACAAGCTGCAAGCAAAACTTGTGCCAGATCAGACTCCAGCCGAACCATCAAGACCTGTTCATCATTAAGGGCAAACAAGGCCAAAAGAATCTAGTTCAATATGTCACCAACAACATAAATTTTTTTTTGACAACTAAGAGGGTTACTGGGAAGTGCCAAAAAGGTGTCATGAACAATGTCATTGACACATTGTAATGTCTTAAGTTGATAACGTATGGTTATAGTCACAGCAAAAACATGGATCTCTAAAGCAGACCCATTCAAAAAGTTTGAGTATGCAATTGAACCCATATGTTTGTAGAGTACGTACACAATATAACTTATATCATGTCGGCACTATACTAATTAGAGAAAAGGCAAACCAGAATTTGGCATTAAAAAAGAAGATTAACTAAGTGATCTGCCTTTAACTTATATTATTCTCTTCTTACCTATCTCACTACCTCAGCCATAATATTCACATGCTACATGGTACAATTTTTACACTAGCCTAATACTTGGGGCAATATATCAACTTATCCACCATCTACTTTTAAAAACCAACTTAAAGAAAGTTCATTGTGAAAGAATTGCAGATTAATATAAGCAAAGAAAAGCAAAATTTAATGACTTCCCAAACAGTAACAGCACCATAGCTAACTGAACTAAGTTAGCCATACGGGATTGGATTTTGAAGTCAAAATAATTTATGAAGATACCACATTCAAAGCCTGACCAAAATTTGCATCCTGCTATCATGCTTCAAAGCCAGCAGGGTCCACAGTATCTAATTATATGTTGGACCATAGAATAAATATCAATTTAGTGTGTTAACTGACCTGGCATTCTGGATCTCCAAAGCGCACATTGTACTCAATCAGCTTTGGTAAGCCAGACTTCTTCTCAATCATAAGCCCAGCATACAAAACCCCAACAAACTTACACCCTTCTGCAGCCATTCCATTTACTGTAGGAAGAATTATAGATTTCATGACCAATGCCTGAAGTTCTTTTGTTAAGATGGGATTGGAGAGAAACATTCAAATCCACCGTTATTTGCTATCACAATATTGCAGTTAAAGAATTTGTTGATGTAGATTGCTAAATCTGACAATATACCCAAAATGAAAGAACAAAATCCTCTTCTTTCCTCCATGTGTGTATTTAGACAATGTGACTTTTAAATTTTGAACCTTAACCTCTTATTAGCTAATTCTTGCTCTGTGGCAATAGAGGCTAGTTTCTGAACTCCTAAAAGCTTTTCTTGAATTTCAAAACTTGGAGATATGTAAAATTTTGGATTTTGTTATGTACGCTCATTTTTTTTCTTCTCCTTTTTCCCTCTTAACAATTGAACTTATGGCACTGAATTTTTAGCTCATCAACATCTCTTATGGTTTGTGAATTATTTGAATTGTGTGAACCTCTTATACCTAAAGACATGTAGCTGTTTGATGAAATGCCTAAAGGAGATGTTTTATCTTGTAATTTGATTGATTGCAGATTATATATCATATTGTGGATGACGATGATTAGTGGAAATGCACAAAATGACAGGATAGCTTTTTAATAAGATGCCTGAGCAGAATGTCATTTCAACCAAAGATCATGCTTTGCAAGGATATTCAAGCATTGTCACCTGCACTACAGATGGGCAGGTATTTCATTTGTTCCAAAGCACTATAACCCCACCATTCCTGAACTTACGCTGATGCTTTTTCTTAATATTTTTAGATAGCTGTTGTATGATGAATAAGGAAGCAGGACACTTGTTCTGCGACTTAATGGAATCTGAGGTCTTGGTTTTACAAATTTGACGATTGCTGCTTCTTAATTTCGTTTTTCACATTGCTTTCATTTGCTCTCAAAAATAATAATTTTCTTTCTTTTGTGAACTATGGGCATTTATAATTACAACATTTCTTTCATTTTAGCTGATACAGGTTCAGACTTTTGGAAGTGGAGAGCAAACTACATTTCTTGTCAAACATCAGGGACAAGCTTATAAGTTGCCTATTGAGCCTAGGAGTCCCCATATATTTCAGCTCATAATTTTAGGTGAGACTTGCTCATATTCTGGAAATGGAGTGCAAACTACTTTAATTGCTGATAATGTAGTCACATATGGAGGCTTTCCAATAGAGAATGAATTCTTTGCTCCATCAATCACTTCCTTGACTTTTGCCAATTGTCCTGAACTTTTTAAAATTAGATGACAGGTTGATTCCCAGTGTGGTAGGCTAATGGAAAGTTGTAAATGAAAGTACCTTGGCATTTTTGCAATGTGGGGGTCTCTCCTTTTTTATCTCATCAATGGCTGTTATAGTTTGTATTTGAACTAAAGTTTTTTCTTTTTATAATAAATTTTAAACTTGATCAATAAGGAAGACACATTGATTGAGTTATGCTCTTTGGGATAAGTGTATAATTTTGATTGTGTGTGTGTGTGTGTGTGTGTGTGTGTTCCCTCTCAGAGCTCATGACCACTTTCAGGGATTTCACAATGGAAATATGAAAGGAGGGCCAGAAGGAGAAGGGAGGTTGGACCGTAATTCACAAATATTCTTCTCAGTTTGTACCTGCCCTCTATGTATAGCCGATTCCACTTTAGGTTGTTTACTACTATCAATTATTTGTATTTATAATCCTTCTTTACTTGGTTAATTCTTCAGGCACAGATGACACGTTCCCACTATAATACCTTCAATGTAACCTGCTTAATAACTCCATTTAGTAAACATATACTAAAAGGAGGCTTTTCTGCAGCTATTAAATGAAACAAAAATGCATTTTAGTAAGGTCTAGTTTCCCAAAGCAATGTATAAAATTGAAAAACAACACTCAAGAACCTGAATATGCAGAGTTTCAGAAACAAACACTAATCATATGACAGATTTGAGTTTTAGACTGAAATGGAAAAATTTCTCCATATTTCTAGTTTGATCTAAATTTAAGTTAATTTTGGTATGGCTGATGATTCACCTGATTATGTTCCAGTGGAAAGAACCTTCCATGCTATTATATGAACTTTAGAATTAAAAATTCATTGCTGATGGTAGCTCTTTTTGAATACTCAAGGCATATCTTATTTGCTGACTGTTTAATTTTTTTTCTTTTTCCATTTCTTCTATTTTATTTTTTGATGTTCCTCTCCACTGGCCACTTTATGGACTGCTTGGCATCATGGCACAATCTCCAGAGGACTTAAAGAGCGAGATGAAAGGAGGCATTCTGGTCTGGGAGAGCAGAAACTTAATCAACTTTTCCACCTGTGTTTATGTAGATAAAAAGGTCAGTGCCCCTTTCTTTGACCTTGTTCATCTTTTGAAACACCATCAACTTAGAGATAACTTATAGAAATTTTTGTTGAATTCTATTATTTTTTTCATTTTCAAAGTTTTCTTTCTTTAGTTTAGTGTGTGCTTTAGTACCTTCTTTCCCATAAATATAACATAGCAGTATACTACAAAAAACCAAGACTCATAGTTGTCACTGAATTTTCATTGTAAACTTTCAGGCAAGTTTTTCATAGGTAATTCGACCTGAAGGAGGCTAACTGGTTATCGACCTAAAGTTTTATCTCTACAGATGATGATCCCTTTTTCTTCTGCTATTATTGCTATTATAGCCACTCCGTGTGCTATTTTGAAATGCTGGAATGTGGGACATGTTTGAAGGGAAGGTTGTCATGCTTCTCAAGCTCTTTACTATTGCAGGGACATGATCATGATTCGTCAAGAAGCAATGGTTGGGTATCATTGTAATGAGAACCTCCTTTGTGCAATTGGATATGATTTGTAGATTGTTGGGCATAGCAAGTGGAAGTTAGTACCAAAATAAAGAGTTGCTGTTGAGGTGTAGACTTTGTCAAGCAATTTGGAAACCTTATCCTATGTACTTATGAAAGGCGTGCACTGCACTTTTAGTTATCAGTGGCCTCTGAGGTTTGCAGCCTTTGTTGTGGAAGTGGGAGAGACAAGCTGTTAAAGAAGACATTGCTTTGCTGCATTTGCGATTTTTAAGCTATGGTTTTGTCATGTCCATAGTCGAATGCTCACTAATGCTTATCGGCTTGCCAATTCTACATCTTCCTCTTCTCTGCTATAGCCTAGTCCTCTTTGTAATGTGACTTTTATCTTATACATCATATGTTCTATTGAGGTTTTTTTAAGCTGTTTTTTGGCTCGTCTTAAAAGAAGCAAGATTACCAGTTTACAAAATATAGTTAAGGATGCAGTTGACTAGCAACCAGTTTGACTAATGTGTTGAAATTTGTTCTTTGAAATTTTGCCTCAGCCATCAAATAATCTTGGCCTAAAAATTATTTGGACTCCATCAGACATTGTGCTTGAAATTATAACTTTAAGAGCTACCACTTTGATTGGTACTGTAACTCACTACTGGAATATTTAGTAAGACCATTATCATTATTTTCAAAAAATTTCTAGACAGTGAAAGCACATAAATTTTAGCCTCAACTATGTAGTTTTATCTAACTCAATTTCAATTCAAAATTTAAACTCCTTTGTGCTTGACTGCTGTAAGTAAAGTGGGCTGATTACCTAGCATTACATTCATTTATTACATTATTGCCAATATGGTCACATTAGCTGAATTCGGGGATCAGCTAATGAAAACTTTTGTCATGGTTTCCTATCATTGTTGACTTTGATTGATGAGGAAGGCACACTGATTGAATTATTCTACTTGAAAACCTAAAATTATCTCTTGCTGAATATGTAAGAGTTTTTTCAAAACAAACTCTAGTTATATATATATATATATATGTGTGTGTGTGTGTGTGTGTGTGTGTGTGTGCGCGTGTGGGGAACTTTTGGGTTTTTTTAGTAATTGGAGTATTGTGAAAATTAGGTTTTCCAATCCGGTTAGGATGTAACCAAATTGGATGGAATAATGTATAATTGGGACGTCTAATTAGGTTTTTTTTTTTTTTTTTTTCAAACACCAATTGGGTAAAGACATTATAGATTTGGGGTTAATCAAAGAATTATAATCATTAAAGTTATGACTTAGGCCAAGTTTGGGGCTTTTGATGTTATTAATCTTTTTATGTCAATTGAAGGTGCACTTATCAAATTAAGCTACCTATTTATTAATTATAGGTCTTCAATATCTACCTGGACGAGGTGATCATGCTTATGAATTTACTAAGGAAAGCTACAGGTAGAATTTAGAAGTCTACACTACTATCAGGTGCTCTCATGCCCTTTGCATGTAGAGGCAGTGGAGAGTCTTGTACGCAGCTTGCAGGAGTAAAGCGACCTCGCCCCTGTGGTGAGGCCAGTCGTAGTAACCCCCCCCCCCCCTTTTTTTTCTTTGAAGATTAGAGAGTGGGGTCCAGAGGTGAGATGGCTGACGAACTGGAAGAGCTGTGGAAAAAGCTAACATTTACAGAGGATGAGGATGAAGATATTGAGTTAGGGAGCAATAGCACGAGGGTTGCGAAAGAGATAGGGAAGAATTGTGTGGTCATGAAGATACTCACACAACGCATTATCATATTAGACGCCTTGAGGAAGAATCTGAAGATGCTCTGGAAACCAAACAAAGGAATACAGATTTCTGAAATTGAGGAGGATCTGTTCCTTGTGGAATTCGGAGATGGGAGAGACAAGAAAAAGGTCATGGAGATGTGTCCATGGAGCTACGAGAAGCAATTAATACTAATGCAGGAGTTTGAAGGTGAGATGGTCCTAAAAGAGATTAAACTCCAATGGGTCCCATTTTGGGTGCAAATTTTTAACCTTCCTCTGAAAAGTATGACAAGAAAAGCCGGATATGAAATAGGGTCGAAGCTCGGGAAGGTTTTAGACGTTGATGTGGCGGAGAAAGGAGCGCAGTGAGGGAAGTTTTTAAGAGTTAGGATACATATTGATGCTACAAGGAAGCTGATAAGGGGCAAGAAGGTCTCGATTGAAGGAGGTGAGAGTAGATGGATCTTCTTCAAGTACGAACGACTGCCTAATTTCTGCTACCGGTGTGGAAAGCTAGACCATGGGGAGAAAGATTGCCTGGAAAAGAAGGGGGAGGAATTTTCTGGTAGGGGGGAATGAATGCAATATAGAGCATGGATGAGAGGCAAACTAGGGAGACGTCTAGGGCGAGATTATGAAAATAAGAGAGGGGAATATTCACCGGAAAATCGAGATGCTAGTAAAGGGTATACACCGGAGCCACCGATACTGGAAAATCTTCGACTGATGGAAAATCCGGCGGTAAGGGAGCAACATGTGAGTGATCAGGTTTTGTGTCAGAAAGATGAGCCAAGCACCAAACAAGTCAAATCGGGAGGTGTGAGGCAGGGGGGTGTGACCCAAGAGAGAGTGGAGATGTTTCATGAAAACGGAAAGGTCAACATTACCGAAGCAAAAGGTGATAAGACTCAAGTTAAAAGAGGTGAGGTACCTCTAACGGGCACATGGCTTAGGGCAGAACACGAAGACAGCATGCAATGGGAAAAAGTTAAGGAGAGTATGATAGCGGTAAAGCCTGAAGTTAAGGAAAAAAGCACACGGCAAGTGGTAAACACGGGGCCTGGGGAAAAAGAAAACCAAATATGGGCCAACGATGAGTCAAGCCCATTAGCTATGTGTTTTGACCAAGAAAAAGGTTGGACTGCAGAGGTGTTGGGCCTGAAAAGTGGACATTGGAAGCGCCTAGCCAGACAAGTTAAAACCAAAAGCCCATAAGAGGTATTTGATCCACCAAACCAGAAAAGAAAAGGTGACATACCTTTATCAGAACTGGACACAAATGTATATCGCAAATGGAGGGCAAAAGGAAAGCTTCAAGCAGAGAAAAACAGTGAGGAGGATGGGAAAATGGTTGGCGGTGTGGCGATGGCTGCTGGGCAGCCCCGCCCAGCCAAATGAGTGTCCTTACTTGGAACTACCGGGGTTTAGGGGCTTCGCCGGCAGTTCACACCCTCACCGAAGTGGTGAAACAAAAAAATCCCGTGGTGATCTTTCTAATCGAAACAAAAGCTAACATTGACAGGATGAAGGGTTTCCAGAATAAATTGGGCTTCACCCAAGGAATAATTGTTCCGAGTGACGGTAGGAGTGGCAGATTGGCTTTACTTTGGAGGGAAGGAACGGATATTCGCTTTAAGAGCTGTTCTCACTCTCATATCGATGCGGTTGTCCACGGAGAAGGTCGCGAAAGTCCTTGGAGAGTCACTGGCTTCTACGGACATCCCGACACCGGAAAAAGGTACACCTCTTGGCAGTTACTTGAAACATTAAATGCGCAATGTAGTTTGTCGTGGCTGGTTTGTGGAGATTTTAATGAGATTGTCCACTCTGATGAGAAACTGGGTTGGAAGGACAGAGATGCTGAACAAATGGGTGCGTTTAGAGAAACACTGAGTAGATGCGGCCTTTTCGATTTGGGGTTTGTAGGTCCGAATTTCACTTGGTGTAACGGCAGATTTGGTGAACAACGCACGCTTATCAGATTAGACGGAATGGTCGCCAACAAAGCGTGGTCTCGAGTCTTCCTGGATGTGAAAGTTCATCACGTCTCTATGTCTTCCTCGGATCATTGTCTCCTTGCCCTGTTTTTGAGGAAGGATCAACGCAGAACAGAGGGGAAGAAACACTTCTTTTTTGAAGCTATGTGGACTCGGGAGGAGGAGTACAAAGAGATGATCGAACTAGCTTGGGATCCATATAGGGATGATTCGGCCCTGCCCATCCAAGAAAGGTTAGGAAGGTGCCAAAAAAATCTTCAGGACTGGAATAAAAATAGATTTGGTAACATTTATAAAGGCCTAAGGCAGAAACAAACTCGGCTTCAACATCTTGAGTCTTTGAACCTACTCCACGACACGGCAGAGGAAATTCAGGCACTTAAAAGGGAGATCAATGAATTGCATACCAGGGAAGAGATTATGTGGAATCAGAGGTCAAGGGTCATGTGGCTTCAACAGGGTGACAAAAACACAAAATTTTTCCACGCTACAGCTAGTCAAAGGCGACGAAAGAATAGAATTGGAGGACTGTTTGATGACACAGGTATCTGGCATGAAGATATGGAGACAACAAAGAAATTAATCCTAGATTATTTCAAGTCCATATTCAGCTCTAACCAACCGTCCAATTTTGATGAAAGTTTGAATGCTATGGAAGAAAGAGTGTCACCCGAAATGAATGAGGAGCTCTAGAGGGAGTTCAGGGCAGAGGAAGTGTGGGCGGCTCTCAAGCAAATGCACCCTACAAAGGCACCGGGTCCGGATGGTATGTCACCTATCTTTTACCAAACTTATTGGGATATTGTTGGCCCCTCTGTTACAAATTGTGTACTGCTGGCCCTTAATTCAGGGATTATGTCGAATGAAATTAATAAAATGTATATCTGCCTAATTCCCAAGACAAAAAACCCCCAAAGGATAACGGAATATAGACCTATCAGTTTGTGCAACGTGCTATACAAAATCATATCCAAGGTTCTTGCAAACAGATTGAAGCGTGTCCTCCACGGTGTTATAAATGAAGCCCAAAGCGCATTCGTTCCAGGTAGATTGATTACAGATAACGTGATGGTTGCTTTTGAAACTATGCACTCCATTAACAAGAAAAGGAAGGGAAATGAGGGCCTTATGGCTGTAAAATTAGATATGAGTAAGGCGTATGATCAAGTGGAGTGGGCTTACCTTGAGTCTATGATGAAGAAAATGGGCTTTGGGGAAAGATGGATATCTCTCATTATGATGTGTGTAACTTCCATGTCTTTCTCAATTCTAATTAATGGCGAACCAAAAGGTGCGATTACTCCTTCAAGGGGACTTCGCCAAGGGGACCCACTCTCCCCATACTTGTTCTTGCTATGTGGGGAAGGTTTGTCAGCAATGCTAAAAAAGGAAGAGAGGGAGGGGCTGATCAGAGGGGTATCGGCTGCAAGACAAGCGCTAAGAGTCTCCCACTTGTTCTTTGCGGATGATAGTGTCATTTTCTGTAGAGCAACAAAGGAAGAGTGCATGCAAGTTGCTAAGGTGCTGGAAGTATATGAGGAAGAATCTGGGCAAAAGTTGAATAGAGAAAATACCTCCTTGTTTTTTAGCAAAAACACGAAGGAAGAGATAAAAGAGTTTGTAAAAGGGACCTTTGGAGCCCAAATTATACAACACCATGAAAAGTACTTGGGACTACCACCTTTGGTGGGAAGAGCAAAGAAAAAGGCCTTCAATCGCATCAAGGATCAAGTGGGGAGGAAAATAGCAACTTGGAAGGGAAAGCTTTTATCTAATGGGGGAAGGGAAGTCTTAATTAAAGCAGTTACACAGGCCACTCCTACATACACAATGAATGTCTTCAAGCTCCCAGACTCTTTGTGCTCAAAATTAAACTCTATGATGAGTGGCTTTTGGTGGGGTCAACGTGGAAGAGAGAGGAAGGTAGCATGGGTTTCTTGGAAAAAATTGTGTAGTCCTTAGGCGAAGGGCGGGATGGGTTTTCGAGACCTTAAAGCATTTAATCTTGCCCTCCTCGCCAAGCAAGGATGGCGACTACAACAAAACCCCAACTCACTGGTTCATAGGGTCATGAAAGCAAAATATTTCTTGGATACTTCATTCTTGGAGGCGCAAATGGGGAGGAAGCCATCATATATATGGAGGAGTATCATGGTGGCAAAAAATATCATCAATGAGGGGGCTCGGTGGGCTGTTGGAAATGGAAGAAGTATTGAGACATGGAAGGCGAGGTGGTTGCCTACATCAGAATCAGGCAACGTGATTACTCCGAAGCCAGCTGAGGGGCAGGTTGATATGGTAGCTGACCTCATTAATGCCGAAAAAGGGGAGTGGAGAACCTCGCTGGTCAAAGATACTTTCTTACCCCATGAAGCTGAGGCCATACTGAGCATCCCCCTTAGTCCCCTGAACCAAGCAGACTCTCTTGTTTGGGGAAAATTTTTCAGGTTTCTCAATTCCTTGAATATCAGTTATCCTTAATTTAGTCAGTTCCTGAAAAGGAGAAGCATGGGTCAAGAAAAATTATCACTGTGAGGTAGCGGCAAAAAATTGTTTAGACCATAGATTTGAGAAATACCTGACGATGTCCTTTGGTGCGGCGATAATTCTTCCTTCTCTTTTTCTTGAATATAATTACCTTTGCATCTAATGCCTGAGAGAGAGCAACACGAGAAAAATATAAATCACCTAACAAAAAAGAGAAGCTGTAACTTTTTCGGCAATTCACAAAAGCCATATAAGTTTGGTGCCAGACAATACAAACGGAGAAAGTGAAAAGACAACTATAATGTCTATAAACACGGTGATCACAGGAGTAATTTGCTTCATAGGCAAATTAATTAATATCATTGTGATCTATCTTAAACTTTACTAGCACAATGATATAACATGGGGTTATATTAGGAGATCTGCATACATTTTCTCCCTGCCTTGCATTTTAGAAATTTTCAACTTGCACCAACACCTTTAGGTAGTGGTTTAGGAGGTTTCTTGGGCCTTCAAAACCAGCAACCCTCCATCCATCACTAGTTTGGGGCATATACCCTGCTTGTATTTGGTCATTTGGCTTATCATTTTTTTAGAACTTTCAAGTAGTCCACCTAGCAATTTCAAATCAAGGTTAAAATTATGCAAAAGCACTTTATTGGCAAACATAGAAGCCAACCCCAAGCATTATGGCATGGATTACAGAATAGCAATTTCAAGATAACCAGTACTTTCTTGATAAAAAATAAATAAATAATCCCATTTTTATTTCTTGATTTTCCCCTGTTATAGAGTTGGGATCATAATCACAACTTAGCATATAACATAGCTGTTAGTTTTCATGTAATTTATGAAGCTAGATAAACTCTAGTTACTATTTCTTTCTCTTTGTATTGCAGTCCATTTAGACAGAAAGTTCTTCCTGGAAAAGTTTGTCCACACCTTTTTAAGAGGCTCCGTGTATCAAAATGGATATCTTTCTCTGAACTCAAATATAATGACTGCCTCTTCTGAATTAACTCTTCAAATTGGAAATTCCACTTATCCTAAGGAATTAATTTTGCAAGAAATGTATCCCATGAAACAAACATGATTGCAAAAATTATATGCAAATGAGAACACAATGTGAGAGAGACGGAGAGAGAGCGAAGATTAGTGTCACACTCACATGCTCTTCAACAACTGCATGAACAGCTGCATCTGGTAATATGGGCCTACCAATAATGGTCTGACTACTAGAGCCAAGCAAAAGAACCTTGTTCAAAATTAACTGCAACAGAAAGAGATGGAAGCATTAATAAAGTAATCACTTTTTTGAGAGAAAAAGACAGGTTATTGAATTTTTGTTGGGAAAGTAAACTGCATATAACTTCCCAGCAAACTATAGAAGAATACAAAATTGAAATCAAGGCAATCTCAAATCAATCCTAATACCATCTTTGATAAAAATGCCTTCAATCGCATCTCCTTTGTAAAGGTAGAGAAAGCATGGATCATAAAGCTATTACATGGCAAATCAGTCCAAGCAGAAATGAACAAGGAAAATATATGTAAGTTTCTATAAGCTGAATTGCTATGTCTTTGTTTTATTGTTTTTTGATAAGTAATTTGCCATGTCTATTTTGGCTTGCTCCATCAGGTGAATGAGCCAATGAAGTGGTTCATGGAATTGATATATACCCAATTTGGCACCACTAAACAAAAAATTTAATTTATTGATTTGAAAGGTCCAAAGACAATGTAAAATGCCATTTGTCTCATTGGAGAGGCTTCTAAATTTATCTACCAGGGCCTTTTATTTAAAAAAATGTGAGCACGAAGAGAAAGAAGGAAGATTATTTGCTTTGTTGTGGGCCACCAGAGAATATTATGATCTGAAGGTTTCTAACAAGGTCATAATAAAAAGAGTATTCAGCATGATGCAAAAGAGGCTAGTCAACATGTGAAATCAGTAACCAATACCATCTAAGATTTTTTACGAGAGCTTTTTTGAAACTGGTTTACCAACAAATTAAGTTTAAGATATACTTATCAAAAAAATATTAAGTTTAAGATACACACTTCTATTTTTACACCTTAAACTACATTGCAGCCTCTCATTTAATGAACACATTGATCCTTAGCTGCTCAACATCTAATATTACTAAGCATGAATGGTCTTCCACTTGTGTTATAAAACTTTCTCGTCTATCTCTTCATCTTTAAAGTTAAACCAAGATTAAATATAAATCCTGTTTTACTTATCAAAAATATAAATCCTGTTTCGTTTCATTGGATATCATTTTTGTTTTGAAATTCCTTCTTCATTATGATAAAATAAAAGACAGAGGAACCTATGAGGCATGAAGTTCAGACCGAAGATCTCCTTTATTAGCAAAAAGATCTGCTTTTTGAGTCAACTGATAAAAAAAACCAATAACAATAATCTCATTATTGAGAAGCGATTAACGATCTATCTTAACATATTGAAATACTCGATGGCCAAGAACCAAAATGATTCCAACCCCTCCCCCGTATTTTTGAACAAAAGCAAGACTAAATTCCCATCCATACTTCTTTAGATCCCACCAAGAGCACATTTCAGAACCGTTCATGCAAGTCTATCACACAGCAAGTACACCATGCCATATGACTATATTAGCAGCAAATCTAGTTGCATGCTTGGTGATCTGTAGCAATACTGGCAAAACTTAGGTACACTTCCTGAGACGTTGTAAGTTAGGTACCCCAATTAAATTCAACCGTGTAGCCGCAGTGACCAATGAGCACAAAAAGTAATATCTTCCCTCATGGACAATTAAATTCAACTATGTGACTCATGTTTTTGATAGGTAGTGTGAAAAAAACTAATAAAAGAAATGTACGTGCATCTGAATGCAGAAGCAGCATAGAGAAGTGAATTCATGGCAAGTGCAAGCATATCTGCTCGTGTCAGTACCCAAAGTACTAACAACGATTTCGGCAACGGAAAGGGCTGTATACGCTATCGATCTCAAGCGCGTCAGTGACACTAACTAATTGCCTTCTTCTACCCAAAAAAAAATACTCATTAAAGCTTATTATCATTTATATCTACTAGTTTAAACCTTAATCGCAGACAGAGAAAGAAGCATATGAATAATTCTTCATAAAGATCTATGAATGAGCCCTGAAGGCCGCTCTGGTGTAACCATGTGACTCATAGTTGAATTAAATTGGAGGACCTAAGGTACACAAACTGTTTGTAAGTTTTGTCCGGAACTATCAAGCATTCTAAATACATAACTTATCCCTTATAATAGTACTATAAGTAACCATTAACTCTGAATTTCCATCAACATGAGATACTTGGCAAAACCCATTACTTCTTTTTTTTCCTGCATAATTTATATGATATGGAAATGATATCCTTGACTGTGACTATCAATTACCCATGCAAAGTACAAATGAACACATAGTTTTATAAGTAATCACGCAAATTCAATAGCAACCCACCTTGTCATTCACTTCGCAGAATTTCAATCTCTCAGTGAAAATCGAATCCCCATTGCTCACCTTGAACTGGTGCGATCCAATCTAAGCACAAAAAGATAACAACAACAACAAAAAAAAAAAAAAAAAAAAAAAAAAAAAAAAAAAAATCAATACCTCCATAAACATCCAATCAAAAAAACGACACCGAAAGACAGAAGAAGAAGAACCTGAACGACAGCGAAAACCGGGTCGTAGCGCTTGAAAACCCGATCGGAGGGCTCTAGTGGGCCCACCACTTTG
>JARYZH020002278.1:0-17098 GCA_030021035.2 Notholithocarpus densiflorus | reverse complement strand
CTTGGACTATAGCTTCTTTTATTTTACCCCTGAGCAATACAATTTGACTGTATTTTAGTTAATCTGTAGTAGGGTCGCTTAATGCCTGCTAATTCACCCAAAAAAATGAGTATTAGTACCCCACTACTAGTCATTAAGAGGAATGTGATAGATGAAAAATATATTAATGAATTAATATATTTTGAGAATTTTGAGAATACTATAAGAGAGATTGATAATGAATTATCCGAAGGTCTTGGGGGCCTAAATTCAAATTTAAATGTTGGTGAGTCAGAAGTGGAAGTTGTTGGTAGTTTATTATCTATTAGCATGCCAGAAAAGGTGGATAGAGCCTATCGAGAATATGGTGGTTATACAAGATTTGGAGAGTCATTTAAAATAAGCACATTCCTTTGCATGAGTTGGATGAGTTGGCTAATAGTGGAGTTTATTTTAATATGGGCTGTGAGAAGCAAGATAAAGTTAGGAAAACTCGTATTGGTAAACTTTGGACTTGGACTAGAATTCCAAAGTTCAAGTGAGTTCAAATAGAAAACTCACTAGGAGTGTGTCCTCTTCATCTACGGATAAGAAGGTGAAGTTTGTTGAGGAAACTAAAAAGCTTAGTGTTCTTTTAGCCACACATTTGGGATTGGCGGAGGTTGCTAAGCAACCCTACCAGGAATAATGAGTCTTTTAAGTTGGAATTGTCGGATGCTTGGGAACCCTCGTACAGTTAATGCCTTGAAGAAGGTAGTTAGGATAGAGAAGCCCAAAATTGTCTTCCTCATGGACACGAAGTCAGATAGAAATTGGATGGTGTGGGTCTGTGGTCAATGTGGTTTTAAGCAAGTATTGATTGTTCCTAGCAAGGGTAGTAGTAGTCGACTCCTCCAATAGCTCTGGCCTATAAGGTCAATGTGGATGGGGCTATTTTTTATTCACAAAAAGCTGCTGGGGTAGGGGTTATTATCCAAGATCATGAAGATAAGTTCATTGTTGGTTTATGTAAAAAAATTCAGGCACCGTTGGGAGCTATTGAATTTAAGGCTAAAGCATTTGAATTGGGTTTGCTGTTTGCAAAGAAAGTTGGTATTTTGGACTTTGTTTTGGAGGGTGACTCTTTTATATTGTTCAATCTTTGTGTGAGAATGTTCCAGCTCCATCTTCAGTGGCACCTGTGGTGTATGGAATATTAGCTGCAAGTCTTGAGTTTCACAATGTTCATTTCTCTCATGTTCATTGGCAAGGCAATAGGCCTGCTCATCTTTTAGCAAAATATGTTTTAGGCATTTATGACTATTTAGCTTGGATTGAAGAAAATCCTTTGTTTTCTTCTCCATGATGTATCTTGTGCTTTGATTTAATGAAAGTTTTAGTCTGTTTATCAAAAAAAATATATGCTAGTATGTAATAGGTTGGACGTTTTATGCATGGTCTATCTTCTTTTCTTGCCTTTCTACCTAATTAATTAAAGGCGTAAATGCACTTTTAGTCCCTACATTTTGGCTTTTTTCTATTTTGGTCCATACATTTTAATTTTACCACTTTTAGTCCCTAAACTAATTAATGCGTGTTATTTTCGTCATTTCCGTTAGTAAACCGACGGAAATATCTGAGGTGACTGACGGAGGAATTAAAATATTATAAAAAATGCCACATCAGCATCTAATTTTTTTTTTTTTTATAAATAATTTATCAATTTTAACTAAATAAAAAAATTAAAAACAATAAAATACATAAATTTAGATCTAATTCATTTTGAACAAGAACACACAAGAACATGATCACAGATTTAAACATCAACACAAGAACATAAGAGCACAAACCCAGAACCAAACACAAACTCAAATTTAAAAACACAAAGAACACAATAACAAACTAAATCTTTCCTTTCCTCTGTGCCGAAGCTCCATGGCCACCATGGCCAGAGCTTCCTCCACCTCCAATCTTTCATCCACTCAAACTAAATCTCACACACTTCGAACACTTAAGACCCAAAACCTTATCTGAGTCCATCTCTCTCTAGATCTCGGCTTCTCTCTCTTTGATCCAAAACGAGGCACAGCCTCCCTATTCCACCACGAAACTCAACCAACACCACTACGGAACCCAGCACTCACAAGACTCTCGACCTAAGCCCAAAATCAACAAACACTCTCTCTAAACCCAAATCTCTTTACTCCCAAACCCAGAAGCTACTCTCTAATCTACAAGCTTAGAGCATCTTGAACGACGCTTGATCCACAAAAATGAGATGTGGAGGTTAAAGGGCAAAACAGAAGGTAAGTGCTGGGTATACGTGTTTGTGTGCTCAGTGTTGTGAGGCTTTGTGAGCATGTAACATGTGTAATAACACGCACACCCGGATTGGGTTGGTTAGGTTTGATGGCTGCGCCAGATTGGTGGAGGTGGAGATTGTGGTGGCTGGGTCAGATCAGTGGTGTTGGTTCAGTTTTTTTGGGTCGCAGGTGGTGGGTAGATCTAGGTTTTCTAGGTTTGGATCGGCTAGGTCCATTGTGGGTTTAAAGAGAGGCTGAGATGTTTTGCTTTGTGTTGGTATGGTTGAGCTGGGTTTGTTTTGGTATGGTTGAGGGATTGAGCTGGGTTTGTTCAATTTTGTGGGTATTTTGTTAATGATTGTATTGATTTAATTTTCAGATTTAAATCTATTTTTTCTTTTGGATAATTTGGTTTGTGTATATATATGGATTGATTTTTTTTTTTTTTTTTGTACAATATTCTTTTATGATTTTTCTGTGTTTGATTTCTGAGTTTGTATGATTTTTTTTGGGTTTGTGCTCTTGTGTGTTCTTGATGGGTTTGTATGATTTTCTAGATTTGTATGATTTTCTGGATTTGACTTGGCATTTATTTTAAGAGTAAATAGTTTATGTTTGTTATTGTGTTCTTTGTGTTTTTAAATTTGAGTTTGTGTTTGGTTCTGGGTTTGTGCTCTTATGTTCTTGTGTTAATGTTTAAATCTGTGATCATGCTCTTGTGTGTTCTTGTTCAAAATGAATTAGATCTAAATTTATGTATTTTATTGTTTTTAATTCGGTTTTTTCTTTTTTTATTTAGTTAAAATTGATAAATTATTTTTTTTTAAAAATTAGATAGTGATGTGGCATTTTTTATAATATTTTAATTCCTTCGTCAGCCACCTCAGATATTTCCGTCGGTTGACTGACAAAAATGACGAAAATAACACGAGTTAATTGGTTTAGGGACTAAAAGTAGTAAACTTAAAATGTAGGGACCAAAATGGAAAAAAGCCAAAATGTAGGGACTAAAAGTGTATTTACGCCTTAATTAAATTGTGTCAATGATGGTCAAAGTCAGTCAGAAAGTACAAAAATAGCTGCCTACAAAGAAAAATCAATTTTTTGTGCTGAACCATATATAGTTGCAAGCAATTGGAATCTCAATATTTATCAGTTAGTTTTGATAGTGATTTGTAATTTGTTTTATTTATTCAATATTTAAATTTAGCTCTTCTACTAGTATAATTTTTGCCATAAGAGGATATTCATAAGAGATAGACATATACATGTTTAATTTTTTTTTTTTTTGGGTAAATGACGATTGGAATTAAAACTACTAAACAATAGTCTATTACAACAAACAAATCCGGCTTTCTCTCTAGCCAGCAAATCAACCACCACATCCGACGGTTTATACAAAAATTGAAAATCAGAGTTAAGCTCTGCTCCCATACAAGCAAGACGGTCAGCACAGCAATTAACTTCTCTAAACACATGTGCCACCGAGTGATTAGGAAAAGTCTTTATCAGGTTCCTGCAATCAGTTAAGAGAGGTTCAAGCATTAGATTTACCACTGAAGGACTTGAAACAAGATGAACAATAAACTCAGGGTCCATTTCAATACAAATATTCTCAATTCCCAACTGCTTGGCCATGATAAGCCCATAATTCAATGTCCACAGTTCAGCAATAGTACTTGTAGTGTTCCCGAGTTTTCAGGCAAACCCAGCTATCCAATCTCCATTGCTGCACCTGAGGATACCCCCCTCTGCCTTTATCGGGTTCCCAAACACTGACCCATCTGTATTAAGTTTCGTCCATCCCCTAGGAGGTTTAAGCCATCTCACTTGGACATGTTTAATTTATTTCGTCATTACTCTAGGTGTCATTATTTGGACGATGTAGCTGAGTAGCTCACAACAAAATTTATAATCTATAAAATTTCAAATGGCAAATTGTAATTTCAGTAGCCTGTGGGAAAGACAAGCAAATTGTTTATCAGTTCTTATTACTTCTTACACGAGGCTCCAAAGATTCCCTATTCTCGATACTGACAATAACTTGCAAAATACCATTTGTTCAACATCAAAGTGACAAAGAATGAAGCGTGAGAATAACCAAACACATTAATTCAATTATTGTTTTCCACGTGGAAAGGAGGGAGTGGAAAAAGAAAGAAAAAGTGACGGAGATTGGAGATAACTTTGTGAGCAAACCATACTTTGCCCCTTACAACCTTCCCCAGTAGTTGTCCGCTAGGATGGGCAACGGCTACAATATTTTCACTAAGAAATTCAGACCTGTAAAAGGGTCACCAAATCATACATAGATGTATAAATACACATGTGGGTTTCTCTTGTGTGCATATATATATGTTACAATTCTTCTCCTAGATTAGACATAGGAAGCAAGAACAAACATGTTCATCCTGTTTCTAACTTCACAACCAAGACTCCCCACTTTTAGGGAGAGCTGTAGAATTGTAGAAATACTTGTGAACGAGACTGTAGACACATATTTTCTTTTGGTTAATAATTCAACATGTATTTTATTTCTTTTTCAATCCATCCATCCTTAAATGCACAAAAACAATATTGTTGTATCCCCGGGTAATCCTGATCTTGTCGTCACTATATCTGCAACAGAAATTCAGTTCAATTCAGCTTCTTGTTAGTTAGCAATTTATAAATTAGTCTAAAATGAAAAGGAAGTTGAGTGAATGGCCTTACAGAAGCTCCAGGTTAAACTTGCTTTCCATCTCTACATGATATCCAAATTGACCGCCGATTATTGCTGCATCATCCATTGTGATTTCATATGTGCTGTTGCTGTTGCCAGATTTCCTGCAATGTGAGACAGCACGAACATATTAACTCAAAAAGTCAAAACTATTCAAGATGGTTTACAAATTTAAAGATGAACATAATGTCATGTTATTAAGATCAATTATCATTCCTTGTTTGGTGTTATGAGAGTTTTAATGACAAGACTCTATGTATACCTTTAGATCAGTAGTGGCTCCAGGGTTATTTTCTAGAGGGTTCGATAAGAAACATAAATTATACAAAATTTCAAATAAAAGATAAATTAAATATATCGACATCACAAAAAAAAAAAAAAATTCTTAATACATAAAGTTTTACAATTGTCTTCTATGATGTTTCATATTCTAAAATTGTTGCATGATATCTTCATTATCAATCTTACTAACTACATCTATTTCAATGTACATATTCAAGCAATCATTCATCCACTAATTTCCTATTTGATTGATTTATTTAAAATTTGTTAAGATCTAAATGAGCTTTTTCTAAGGTTTAAGATTAGCAAATCCTAGTTTTGTTGTTGGGCTAATTAAAATTTTTTCCCAGATTTTAGATCAACTTGGTTTGTTATTGAGATTTTTCTTTATGTTTAAAAAGGTTAAGATATTGTTAAGAATTAAGATAATCATATTTAAGTTTATTTCAATTGGGCTTAAGGTTAGGGGTTCAAATTTTTATCTGAAGTGTCAAACAGGAAAAATAAGATAAAAAATATTATAATAAATTTTTTTTGGGTCGAATTCAGGGGGTTCATTTGAACCCCTGGGCTCCAAGTGGAGCTGCCTCGGCTTTAGATGTATGGAAACAAAATCCTCACCATGAAATAGACCATTTCCATTTCAAGGCAAATGGAGAGGATCCTGAGCTTAGAAAACATACCTCAGAGGCATCGATCCATTTTAAACCTTTTTTTTATAGCAATTAACAAGTTGTAGGTACATTTAGTATTTCAGTTTGAACATGGTGTGAACTATTGCTAATCCGGTTGTATATCTATCATCTAAAGGTTATTAGTCAAAACATTTTAGTCATGATTTAGTTCTAAGATTAGTTTTCAATCTTATGTGCGACTAAGCTAGTAACAAATAATTCAACAGTGGAGTTTCTCATCTGATCTAATTTCCTATCCCATGCCAATCAATATAAAAGCCAAATTGAAGCAGTGAGAAACTTACGCAAATCTACCAGTCATGGAGAATTTGATCCCAAGCAAGATGTCAACCAAAAACTTTATTTGTCCGTTCTTCTTGATAATCTGGTTAAGATTGGGGAAGTAATATAAGAAAATCCTATTGCATAACTTGTAAATTGACTGACAGGACAACTCTCTTCCACTACTCACCTGTATGCCAATGAGACCATTGCCAGCATTCTCCAACCATCTGTCTCTGCAATCTCAGATAAATCATTAGAATTAGATATTATATAAGAGAAATTTATGAACCTAAGCCCTATATATATATATATATGTGTGTGTGTGTGGGGAGGACCAAATCCGTAATACTTTCTTGAGACAGGTACCACGTCTAATTTGCACTGTTTTCAAACCCGGACCGGACCGGGAGGTCTGATCGGGAAAACCGGGAACTAGGATGAAAACCGATTTTTTAAGCATAGAGAACCGAAATTATTGTTAATTCCGTGAACCCCTTAAATCGGGGTTGGATTGCATGGTTCATGCAGAACCGGTGGCATGAACCATGCGGTCCAACCCCGGTTCAATTTTAAAATAAATAAATAAAAACAACTTAACACAATTCTATTCTACTTAATTAAATTATCCATCTCTTACAAGGAATAAAAACAAATTATAATTAAAATCTTTCAAAGATATTCAACTTTACTTCAAAAATTAATCATAAATTTTAATGTTTTCATGGTTATTATTTTATTTTATTAACTTTCTTATTTAATTATTAAATATATGCTTGAAAATCATTAAATTTCCCTCACATATATAGATATATTAGTCAATTTTTCTAGTTTTATAAATTTAATATCTATATTTAGGTTTTAATTAATTATTAAATTAATTATGACGTTATCACAGTTCAACCCTAGTTCAATCTCGATTCGACTTCAAAAACCTTGAACATCTCCCTTTTAAGGTTCAATGAACGGCCCGAGTTTCAAAACTATGCTAATTTGTAGGTGAAATTGAGGGTGTAGAGCAACGGGAAACCCTAGAAAGGATTAAAATGATGGATCGATGGATGGATCAGTTGTTAATACCGTATTTTGTCCGGTCCCAAAATTGATAGGAATTTCATATGTCAAATCAAAGGTTTCATCAGTTATTTGAACATGACATTAAACACTTTTGAATACTCTTTATTTTAATATCCAAAGACCAAAAGATCAGGTTTAAGTTGAGTGAATTGTTGAAGTGAGAAATTAAGACATGGCAAAACGGGCAGGTCGGGTCGGGTTTGGGTTGGATCAATTGGGTTGGCGGGTCATGGGTCAAAACGGGTCATTTTTAAACGGGTCAATCGGGTTGCGGGTCGGGTTTACCGTATTTTTCAAACAAATTTTTTTTTTTCAATTATAAAAACAAATCAATGACAACCTGTTTAGAGAGAATAAATAAAATCAGTTAAGCAAATGAATTGCACTTAATGCCACTTGTTAATATCCTTCCAATTTTGACAGTTTTGACTTTTGAGCATGACAAAAATTATTTATAGTCATAAATTCATGATAAAAAAAGTTTTCAATATTAATAGTTCATTGTCAAAATGCATATAATTACAAGTTTACAACTTCAAAAAGAGATAAATCTTAAAACAAACAAAATAAGTAAGCCAGCAAAGTAACAAGTTATCGGTCTTCTTAAGTGCACATGTTCCTGTTGCATTTAAAATAATAGTAAAGTTAGATTACTTAGAAAGATAAACTAAACAAAAAAAGATTAAAAAATAAACATAACATATTAAGTAAAAAAGAATAAGTAAATATTTTATAAAAACTAAGAATTGAAGATTTAAGAATTGAAAGAACTAAGAAGAGAAGATTAAAAAAAAAAAAAAAAAAAGTAGAGGCACAACACAATCACAGAGAGCAAAGAATCTGGGTAGAGGCGTTAAAAAACTGTAAGTGTAGGGGTCTGAGGTAGAGAGTCGCAAGCTTGAAACTGAAAAAGTGTGGGAGTGTGAAAGGAAAAGAAGGGCAGAGGAAGCTAGTCACAATTTTGGCTTTGGTTGGACTCCAGCTAAGCTAGTCAATTGACTCAATTGAATTAGATTTTTTATTTTTTATTTTAATGGTTGTGAATTGTCATGTTTCATTCTCATGTCATATTGTCATGTCTCTGTGGTCCTGTGCTGAAGCTTTATTGGACTTGTGAACTGTGATTCGTAAGCCTTCAAAATCAAATAGGAAAATTGCATGAAAAAAGAAAAAAGATATTGTTTTGTCTTTTGTAATTTAATAATTTATTTATTTATTTATTTTTTTTTGGTTAAAAATAATTTATTGACTATTTGACTTATTACCTATCAGGCTATTGGTTTGGCTGAATGGCTCTAGTACTTTTAGCTTTATGCACTTAGTATGTAGTTTAAAATTCTTTTTAGCGACATTTTTTTTTATCGGGTCACGGATTATCAAGAAATGCTTATCACTAGTTTTTATTGGGTCCAATAGTTTCACTTTCACATTTATTTTATTTGGGTCCCGTAACGTTTATCTCTTGATAAATTTATCTATCTATCCCAACATTTTAGCCAATTTTAGACTCATCTGCCATGTGCAAGCTCATAGTGCTTTGTGCTTGGATAGCACGCATACTCCCATACAAAGGATTGAGTCCACTTCTCCCTTTTCCTCCGTCTCCAACCCAAGAAAAGCCTCCCAAAAAGAAAAATAGAAGCAGAAAGAGTACATTAACTGGGTAAACTCTAAGCCCTCTCCCTCACACACACACACACACACACACATTCTGTTGTGACTCTTTGCTTCACACACACGCATGCACACTGTGGTTTTTGTCTACAATACTTTAATCTACACACTTTTCAAATACCGAGCGCACACACACAAACACGGACCCAGCACTTACTCTGTTTTTGCACACACACTTGTTCACGCGCCACCATGGTCTTGGTTCTAGGCAGAGCCGTGAGCACCTTCACCTCCACATCGCCTTTTGGTGGTTCACGCGCCGTGCAAGCCGCTCTTAGCTCGTAGATCGGAGAGTAGTTTCTGGGTTTGAGAGGTAGAGAGACTTGATGATCCGGGTTCGGGTTTAGAGAGGCGTGTGTTGGGTCCGGGTTAGACCGAGACGCAGAGAGCAGAGGAGTGGTGGTGGTCTGTGGAGCTTGGATGATGCTCCGATTCCTTCAGACCGTTGAAACCGAGGTCTAGGAAGAAGGGTAGGCTTAGATCGGGTCTGGGTTTGAGGCATTTGAGGGATGAACCACCATGAAGTGGTGGTGGTTGATGATCGGAGAGGAGCTTGAGTTGTTGACCATGGAGAGGTTTAGAGAGAGCTCAGGCCGAGAGAGAGAGGGAGATGGTTCTCAACACGTACGGGTAGGGTTAGAGGAGAAAAGGGTTGGTTTGGGCCGGACCCGTTTCTCTTAATGGGATTTGGGCCACGTGTGCCCTAGGCCCAATCTGAGGGTTATCTCCATTTTGAACCCAATTAGCCCATCAGCTTATAGGTATTGGGCTTGGTTTGCTCCCTAGCACTTATCCTTCGCGGCCCATGTTTCCCTTTTAACCCATCTCATATTTTATAGTAACTGATAGCCCACTTTGGTTTTAAATCCATTTCATGTTTTCAAACACACTTTCAGCCCATTCTTTTAAATAAAAAAGGGAGCCCGTGCATGTTTTCTTTATTTGCTACTATTTTTGTTAAATTCTTTTTAATAATTTCAAAGCATTGATTGGAGATAACTATCGTGATAGATGGCTGGAGTGGAGAGGCTTCTTATAGGAATTCAATACATGTGCAAATCTGTTGACAGCATGCATGGAGATGACAAAGAAAAAGGTCGTCGTGATGGCATTAGCCAACTAAGTGAAGTGAGAATAAGTGTCAAGAAACTGCCAATGGAACTCAAGCCAAGAGTGCAAAGGTATGCAATGCAGGCATCCTAATTTGTGGTAATTGATATATGTTTGGTAACTAGAAGCAGAGGGTTAAGGAAATACAATGATTGGCATGTAAATGTAGATTTTTTCCCCCACAGAGTGGCAAGTCTTTTCTTTGGCCGGATGCTGCTGTTCCGGCTGTAACTTCGCTTGAGAAGGCTGCGAATGAAACTCTTTCCTCAGATTTTCAAAAGTTACGACAGCTGGTCTTTAATCTCAAGGTTAGTACGCTGTTACATTTGTTCACAAACACTTGTGTGAACTCATATTAATTTGAATGTTTGCATTCACAAACATGTAGGCTTATTGTTTAAGAGAGCTTAATGCCTTTGGGTAATTTCTCTTGATACGAATAGTTTTTGCTATTACAAGTCCTTAAATTTCTTCGAATAAATGCGAAATAGTGGGGATAATAGGATAGAAACATTAAATAATTCAACATTATTTTGTCATTTATTTGGGAAAATAGGAAAATATAGTGAGCAGTTGGTGCAAGAGGTCTGCAATTTAATTGGATTAAGATTTAGTTGAGTTGATTTTATCAATACGTACAAGACTTGGCTGTATTTTTTATTTTTTAAGGAGTGCTTCTGCTGTGGCAACACTTATGGCTTGTTTGGAAGTAAAAAAAAAAAGGGAGAGTAGAGTAAAGGGAGGGCGAGTAATTCAATTAGCTTGTTTGGAAGTTTTTTAAAGAAGGAGGGGGAGGGGTTTGGAGGGGTTTCAACTACCTCTAACCCCTCATTTTTAATTTCCCCAAATTGGAGAGATTTGGAGGGAGAGTAGAGTAGATAAATTATTGACCAAATGAATTCTCCAATTTACCATTTTTAAATTAACAAAATTACAAACCAAAATAACCTTTGTTTGTTTCTTGAGAAAATTAAAAATAAACAAACAAAAGTGTTGACTGAAATTTTCCTCTTGAGGTGACGAATATGCTCCGATCTTCAACCTAGTTGGTATTGGTCGATGCTAATCCCACATCGATTAATGCGTTGCCAGCGGAGACTATCGTTCCCGTTACCTCTGCCTACTTCTTCTTCTTCAACGCCGTCGTCCATGTCCCTCGCAGTGATCGATCTCGAGTCGGTGGCTGTGCACGAGATTGGGCATTTGCTTGGGCTCGGACATTCATCGGTGGCGGTGGCTTTGGATCAATACGCATTGGGAGCGATTGTCGTCTCGGTTTTCGTGCTCGTCATAATGATATATAGCTTCATCGCCGCGAAGAAAAAGGTCGTTGGAGAGGCGCAAACCGAGGGGACGGGGGCGGCTGCTAACGGAGAATGTAGATCTGCTAACGCCGCTGACGCCGACGTTATCATTGTCGGTGCTGGCGTCACCGGTTCCTAGAGTTTCTTTTTCTCTTCTTTCTTTCTTGGCAACCAAACAGTGCACTAAGCATTTCGTTTTTTTTTTTTTTTTTTTTTTTTTGAATTACGAAAAATCTGCTAAAGTTTATGGATTTGCTTCAACTTTGGCTTGCTAAAGTTTCGGGAAATTAACATGTTAATTATTGAATTTCAGATACAGTAGGCTAATTTGGTTGATGATTTTTCATAATATGTTAGTACTTAAAAAAAAAAATTATAATCAGGTTTAAGACTTTACAAAATTGATAAATTAATCATAAACCAATGTTGCAAGTCCATTTTCAAATAGGGGTAAATTTGTCTATTTAAATCATTTCCTCTCTTCTCCATCCTAATTTTTAAAACATTCAAATTACTCCCTTCCCTTTTATTAATTTTAAAAACATCCAAACAAGGTAAATGTTAACTATTTCCCTCTACTCTCCTCCCCTCTATTCTCCTCGCTCTCTAAACTTCCAAACATAGCTTTAGAAATGCCTTGATCAACTGCCAGACAGACTGGACAATTTCTTTTGCCATGTCTTATACAGTATTACTGATGTTTTTTATATAGAAAGTTATGATTTATGAATGATTAGAATCTTGAAGAAATTCATGCTTTTATTCAATAAGATGAAGTAACCTTAATTTTTTTAATACATGTTTTGCATTATCAGAGTCTTGTTTGGTGTCTATGAGGTGAACTTTACTTCTTTTTTTTAAATCCCTTTCTTCCTTTCCTGGTAGAACAATGAGGTACTGGCTCGACGTCTACTAAATGGAGATCTGGAACCTTCAAAAATATTGAACATGTCACCAAGTGAGTTAAAGGTATGCTATTTTCATGGCTTGCTATTTTCATGGCTTGCTATTTGTGCTTACAAATACTTACATTTTGTATATGAATATTTTTAAATAAGGCTAGTTGATGTAGGACAACCTAGGCTTCCCACCTAGATTAGTCCTTACCGTAGAACCTTAGGCTTCCCACCTAAGGTATTTGGAATCACTACCAAACAAATCAATGAAAATAATCTCAATAATAATAATAATCTATGAAGTACAAAAGAAACCATCTGAAGCTTTATATACAGCTTCCAGGAATCACAATGATATAGATAAACTCTCCTAAACAAATCCTAAACAATCTCAAATACTAATACGATAATCTTAACAATCTCAAATACTAATCTAATACTAAAGATAAACCTAAATAAAGATAACATAAATGATAAAGATAATCTCCATAGATGTGCTATCATGTGGTGTCCGCACCACTAATCCCATAGTGACTTTAGTTGGAGACATAATTCATGTTGTTGATGCCAAGAATTCTATTCCTTTTATCTTTTGACAACTCAATTGGCTAGTTGTTTTAGGGTATAATTTGTTGAGCATCATGAACAAATAGGAAGGGGTTAACAGTCTCAAAATTTTTAAGCCATATAGAAATTGTAAAGGATGGATTCTGAGCTATGCATTTCAAACTGATCTGTAAGAACTTAAAAAATCAAAGAATTTTCCCCGATTTTCCTTTTTGGGTGGGTTTCAAATGCCTTCTTAGTGATTGCTTCTTTGAAGGTTTGAGGTATTCTCTTAGAAACATATGTATTTATTTATTTATTTATAGGTTAAAAATATTTCTATTTCAAAGAAGTTTGGACATTGGACATGACACAATACTTACACAATGGAAATTCTTGAAAAACTAGGACAAAATGGTAGGGACAACACTATTAATTAATTAGTATTTTTAGGCATATATTTATGGGCATATCTCAATTTTGCGCCACTTGTCCATCTAATTTTTAAATTTTTGTGACAAGGGAATTATTGAGTGCAAAAACCAATGAGTCTAAAATTCAATTAAATTCTATATATGTGTGTGTGTGTATATATATAAATATATATATATATATATTATAATGAGAATTCATTACATATTTTAGAAATGTATGGTTAGAAAAATGTGTAAACTAATACCATGTATAATTTGATCTTCTTTTCAAAAAATGTATAATTTGAATTGTAAAATTGTAATTGTTTTTTAATTGTACCCATGCATATGCACGGGGTTACATACTAATTTAAAATAATTAATCAACTTAAACTTTATACTTTTCTAGGTTGTAGAAATAAGTAACAAGCATCAAAGAATTTGAGAACATATCTAAAATTAATTTAATAGCAATAATGGATATCATAGAATTATGTGATATCTATAAAATGATGCTTAAAGGATTTTTTTTTTCCATTTGGCCATAAATTTTTAACAATTTCGTTAGTGGTGATGTTTGTAAAACAATATGGAAAAATTGCATCTCGAGTTTCAAACAACTTCCAAGGTCTTTCAATCATCTTTAAATCCACACTTTTTGCTTATCTTCATTTGGAATAATTGATTTGCACCTTGTGTGATGCCTGCATGCCATGTCTAGGTTTAGATACTCACATGTTTGCTTCCATGCTCCTTACCCCATCTATACTTAGATCTACATGCTTACGTGCTTGATATCATGTCTATAGTTATGCCTTGCTTAGATCTACATGTTTGTATGCATGTTCAATGCTCCTATGCCTATGTTTATGCCTTCACATGCTTGTATGCTTGTATTTGTGTTCTTCCATGCTTTTATGCTCACATTCACATGCTTAGACCTACATGCTTACATGTTTGTTTCCTTGCTTATATGTTCCATATGTTCTATGCCACCTTCCCTGTGCTTGTGCGCTCCATGCCATGTTTGTATGCTTAGGCCTAGACCTTGTTTGTCATGCCATGTGCTATTGTAGCTCTTTTGTTCATTTTATCTTGCTTTCTTGTGTTTTTGGCCTAACGGTTAGGACCCGATCTAGACCCTATGGTCTTTGTCATCGTCCATATGTGAGGCCCACATCAAAGGGTTTGGATCACCTTATTTTCATGTCTATGCTTGCTTGCTGTTATGTTTTATGCTTGTGTTAGCCTCTCTAGTTCTAGGCTTTGCCACGTTTGATGCCCTTAGCGGGTTTGTGGTCATGTGGTTACATCTGATGTCCATGAGGTCTTGTTTGGATGTAACCCTTGTAGGGTGCCTAACACCTTCTCCACACGTAACCAAACTTCCGGACCTAATAATCAAGATTTTTTGCCATCCACATTAGATTAGGAAAAATGTCATTTTTCTTAACTTAGGATTGGTAATAAAATCAACTAAAAACAGGTGACCAATCACACCTTAGAAAAACCTAATGATCGGTGGCGACTCCACTTACCTTTAGTAATCACCTAAAATTTGGCTCAGGTTCCTGCCATAACGCCAAAGGTAGACCTACCTTCCTTCACTTAGAGAGAGAGCACCCGAAACTCCACACGAAGCACGCATGTGCACTGCTACTATCGAGAGGGGCCTCACGCGCTTGGGAGCTGTTGCCACGGCGGGTGGACGAATGAGGGCCCGCGACGACGGCGGCGGTTTTTCTGCTACCGTCCTGATCGAGGCCGGGCGTCGACATTAGTTCTTAAGACTATTAAGACCTGTTTATCAGGCCCCTCGAGGTGGTTCTTTGATTATTGGAGATGCGTGCATGGGCTAGAATAGGTTTTGTGTTTCCATCTGTCCCAAAAAAACCCTCCTCTATTTCTCTCCCTAAAAATGTTTCATCCTTCCCCCTTTGAATTTCCCCTCTTTTATACTCTTGAGTTAGTGGTCGGTAATAATGGGAATCTTTTACCTTTGCATTATTCCTACCATTTTTTAGAATCTAGGTGGCCATCTGGGTCTGGTCTATTTTTCCAACATATCTAATTTGTAATTAGAAGGTGGGCCCTCCTATTCTTTTACGCCCAAGTAGGAATTAAAGGAAATTCTTTCACGCACAAGTCTTAGTGCCAGTATCCATAATCACCCCTCCATGACCAGATTTTGATATTTGAAAAACATCTTCACGAATTGGCAGTCGAATATATCATTAGAAGCCAATAGTCTAAATGGAACTTTAAATCAAGGTAAGAATCTACCAAATTGACATGTCTTGCTGATTCTTGTGGTGGCACATATTTAGCATAGACATTGCTAATCCTTTTGCTTTTGACAGAATTGTGTTCACTGAAGAAGCTCGAAGAGTTAGATCTTTCTTCTAATCATTTTGAAGGGGTCCTTCCTCCATGTTTAAACAACTTGACATCTCTTACGTTGTTCGCTATATCATACAACTGGTTCAGTGGAATCATATCTTCAACTTCAATAACTAATCTGACAACCCTCAAGTTCATTGATTTGAGTAATAATCTTTTTGGTGGAAATTGGTCTCCATCTCTAATAGCCAGCGTGACATCCCTTGAGAACATTAATCTGAGTAACAATCTCTTTGAAGGTTTATTCCCTTTTAGCTCATTTTATAATCACTCCAAACTTAAGGTGATTCAATTAATGAATGACGACAACAACAAACTTGACATAGAAACTGGAAACCCTAGCTGGGACCCTTTGTTTTAATTACAAGTCTTAGTATTGTCTAATTGTAATCTAAACAATCCCACTGGCGACTTTCTTAAGTTTCTCTTAGGTCAGCATGATTTAGAAGTTCTTTTTTTGTCCAGAATGAAGTTGAAAGGAAACTTTCCCAGTTGGTTGCTTAAAAACAATACTGGACTACAATGGTTGAATCTTTAAAGTAACTCTTTCATGGATCCATTACATTTGCCATCAAATCAAAGTATAGAACTTAATTTTTTGGATGTCTCTAATAATAGCTTTGATGGGCAACTTTAAGAAAATATAGGAAAGATTATTCCAAAATCAGTGAATCTAATTTTATCCAACAATCATTTTGAAGGTAGACTCCCATCCTCAATTGGTGACATGAGTAGTTTGAGAACATTGGATTTGCCCTCCAATAATTTTTCTGGAGAGTTACCAATGGAAATCGTTGCCAATTGCACCTTATTGATGGCTTTGAGGTTATCAAATAATCACTTTCAAGGTGAAATTTTCTCAAAGCACTTCAACCTATCTTCACTGGAGGTTTTGGAATTGAGCAATAATCATTTCATAGGTTCTTTTCCAGTGGTACCCTTAAAGTTCTTGTTGTACATAGATGTTAGCAACAATCACATGTCTGGTACAATTCCTGAATAGATAGGAGGAAATCAAAGTTTAATATTAGCATTGACTATTAACTTGAGTAGCAACTTTTTTGAAGGTCAGATTCCATGTGGAGTAAGTGCATTTTCTATAATAGACCTTTCTCGGAACTTGCTTTCTGGATTGTTACCGTCTTGCTTGAATTTACAGAAGGTTCTACACCTACTTTTGCATCGGAACAAACTCACAGGGTCACTACCAAAAGCCATTCTCAATTCATCATATCTTCTGACATTGGACATTAGAGACAATAACATTTTCAGCAACATCTCTGATGAAATTGATGGACTTCCAAACTTAAAAAGTCTTTTGTTGAGGGGCAATAATTTTAGTGGTTTGATTTCGAAGAAGCTGTGTAGGTTAAAGATGTTAAGCATTATTGATCTTTCTAAGAACTCTTTTTCTGGGACAATACCATACTGTTTTATGAACATAGCCTTTGGGAAAC
>JARYZH020002277.1:0-17100 GCA_030021035.2 Notholithocarpus densiflorus | reverse complement strand
CAGGAGTCGGTGCGAGTCAGGCTGTAATTGGCTTTTTGTATTAATTCGAATCCGAATCGAAAACGAAACCGAGTCACCTTTTTTTTTTCCTCTCTTTTTTATGAAGAAACCAAACTCACTTTAGCAATTGGAATACTTGAACAGGAGTTCTATACTTCTGCTCTGTTATGGAGCCAGGAATTTAGGTGGGCAAGATATATTGAAAGTAAAAAATTAATTAATATTAATAACAAAATAAATAAACAATTATATGTTAATGTAATTGTCATATAGAATCTAACATGAAAGGTAAACTTTAATTTATTTTTCACAACTAGCTTAAAAGTAGTTTGTTTATATTATATATATACTTTTTCTTTTTCTTTTTTCAGAATTCTATTAGGCTTCTAATTCCTATTCTGCTAAGTAGTGGGTTTTTTTTTTTTTTTTTTAACTATTACTAAGTGGGACCCATTATTTTTATATAAGAGTTGTAGTGGGTGTGTAGCAGTCTAAGTCTATTAGCATTAGAGATAAGAAAAGCATGATAATTGAAAAAAAGTTAGACAAGCTAGTACACAATAAATAAAAAAGTTCTTTGTCCTTTGTTTCGGTGAGGGCAAATAAGACATTTTAGTTCAATAAACTAGTATTATTAGAGAAACTTTTGAGAGTTCAAGGGGGCACTTCCCCCCCCCCCCCCCTCGACCACCCTTCCCTCCGCCCCTGTTTCTGTTGGTTTCACTTATGTTTTCTATAAAAATAATTAATTAAAGTAAATAGAAAATTTTATATAATATATCTACACCGAATTTTAATTAAAACTAGAAATTTAATTATTAAATAATTTTAAATAACAAGTGGTTTTCTTTAATTCACAAACTTTGAGTAAGAGATTTTTTTTTTTTTTAAATGAATAGTAAGAGAGATTTTTTTAGTGTAGTGTGTCATATTTATTGGAACTTTGAAATAGAGTTTTATATAGAGCAAATTATCTTAATAATTGTTTCTTAAAATTTGAAAAAAATACAAAAAAGGAAATTCCTGTCAATATTAGATCAAAATCAAACTGAACCTCTGCTATTTTAATTTGAAACTAAAAATTCACAAACTTTGAGAAATAACCAAACCCGTCATTTTGCTATAATTTGTTTAGTTGGAGGGACTAAAAACGCAATATGTGATGTATTTTAGTAAAGAAAAACAATAATAGAAATTTTTTCTTAAAATAGCTTCTTCTTTTTTAAAAAAAAAAAGTAAAATTAAGAATGATTTAAAGTTAGTAACCGATAAAATCGACAAGAAAACTTCAATATAAAGCCTCATATTCTCTTTTCTGTGTTTGATAGACAATAAAATTAAAAGCAAAAGCCATAAATATTCACTATTTGGTGTTTGGTAAGTAAGAAAATCAAAAGAAAAAATCACATCAATTAAGTTGGGATGAGAACAAGACAGGCAAACCCTGTAGGGTAGGTTGAGGGCGAGCTGGTTCGGATGTATTTTTCCATCTTTAATAAGGTGTTTTTCTAATTAATAGAGCAAGTGTTTTAAGAGATAGTAATAGAATATATATAAAATTATAAATAGAATATCTACCAAAAATATTAAATTATTTATAAAAATCATTGAATTAATATATATTAAAATGAAAAAAATATAAATATATGTTTTGGCGAAGAAAAATCCGTGCGTACATGGTAGCTAAGAAAATCAAAAGAAAAGGCCATCACTAATCCTAAGATGACAACAACTTTGTTCATGATGTCATTGTTAAAGGTTGTTTCCAAAGAATTCCAAAAGGCGCAGCAATTATTGTTGGCTTGTTGTAGGACTTAAAGAATTTGGCAAGAGCATTCATCCGAACAAGGCAGTGGCATATCATATATGGAGTGCCTATTCAAGCTGAAATCTTAGCCTGTATGGATAACGAAAAGCTTCAAGAATTTACACTCGAGGATGTCACTCCTATGTCTCTTGGGGTCGAGGTTATTGGAAGTGAGATGTTTATTGTGATTCCGAGAAATACCTCCATTCCTACCACCAAGAAAGGCCATTACATGAACAACTATGAGTCGATCCGAGAATACCATTACCAACAGTAGCCGGTTCTCACACATAAAAAATCGGTTTCATGATTGGTTCACGGTTAATCAAAGAATAAAATTACCAGCACTAGCCCTTGGGATTTTTCTAAAAGCCTAAGTGAGGATATTAGTTTGTCTTGTATGTCTTGTCCTGCCATACTGTACAAGAAGTTAAAGGCAACCTATTAAATTACCTCTCCCCATGTTTTCCTTTACCTTTCCTCTTGGATATTTACTTCTTGGTCATATCAAAATTACATTATATGTGTTGATCAAAGCAACTTGTGCCTCCAATGATAATTCTTCATGTGCTGTTTTGTGGAATTAAAAGATGCAACTTTTCTCTTGAGAGAACAGAGGAATTGGTGTAGAAACTAGGAACATCATTATACAAATATGGAATTCAAAACGCAAATGCAAAGTAAAAATTGATGAGCATCGAAGGGTTTGCCTCACATGTACGGTGGCTTGAATAATGTTAAAGATGTGCCCATGTGATTGCACACATGAACTTGGGAACCCTACAGTCTAAATCAATAATGAAACATCCTCAATTCCTTGAACATGAATGAGAAACATTTAAGTAGGCTCACAATCAATAAGCTTAATTATATAGGAGGTGTATTTTACAAACAATGTATTACAGCGTATTTACTGTTTTCATGAACTAAAATCACGAGTTAAACTCACAATTTCAATTCATGAAAACACAATTACAATGTAACTTTTCCCAACTTTATATATATATATATATATATAAATATATATATATTTTAATACGAGATAGAATTTCTACTCTAGCCTAATCTAAGTGTATATGTGTGTGAAGCTCCTTCCTAGAGACTTGAACTCCAACCCTTGCCCCCACACCCCACAAGCATTTATACTTGTGGAGTAACCACCACACCAAGGGTGCGCGGTGGCTCAACTTTATATGTTAAAAGGCTAAATGTTGGAGGAACAACTAGATATATGACATAGTCGAGGGTTTAGTAATTAAATAATTGAGAGAAAAAGAGACGTTTATAATATAACATAATAAATAAGATAACCTAACCATGAAAGTGCAATAAAATAAAAACAGAAAAGGAAATCCAAAAGAAAATAATGGCAGGAATACTAAATAATAGACAAATTAGCGCAATCACTCATGGCTAGAGTCCATTGGTTTATTAGCTGGTTCTTTGAGAACGTGGGGCAGGGGCGGCGCTACGTTAAGGCCAGGGTGGTCCTAGGACCACCCTAACCTAAAAAAATATATAATAAAATTATATATATAATAATTTAAAATTTTTTATTTGTCTACCCTTCAAAACAAATTTGGGAACACCCTCAGTTTTTTTTATGCCAATAAAATTAAATGTTGCTTCATAATTTGTTCTACTTTCAAGCAAAAAGAAAAAACCAAAGTAAAAAAATTTGAACTAAAATTTGAAAAAAAAAAATTGTAACATAGCAAGCCTAAATGCCCAATAGACCCCAAGGAAAAAAAAGCCCAAGATCAATCCTAAATAGACCCAGACAAATTTTTAAATCAACAAAAATAACCCCAGATAGATTTTTAAATCAAAATAATAAAATTTTTATTAACTAAATACCCAACCCAAACCCAATACACCTAAAACACATACGCCGATTGATCAAATGGTAAAGCAAAACTGAAATCCTAACCTAAAGGAAAAAGAACCTCATCAATGACATCAAGCACATCTGCGCCTCCGCCTCAAACTCAGCAACAGGGCACATTCGGCCATTGATGACAGCAAGATCGGATCGGAGATAAGAGAAAGAGATTGCGTTGCGCCGTTGGCCTTGAGCAACAGCAACAGACCCTGCCTCGCCCCTGGTCCCAGAGCACATCGACATCGGTGACGGCGAGATTAGATCAAAGATTGCCTTGGCTTGGCCTCGAGTCCTCGACGTGCTGTCGCGGCACCGCCCCTCAAGATATTTCAGTTCTCTACTTCTCTCTTTTTCTCTATCTCATCTTACATCTTTGCTGTGCTCTAAGAGTGAGAGCGGAGCTCTCTCTTTGTTTCTCTTTGAACTGAAAAATGTTGTTCTCTCTTTGGAATTGAATAGCTTTATCTTATGTCTAATTGCCTTTATTTGACATTTTGACTTTATCGGTTTGTGAGTTTGTCATTTTGTGTATTGTGAATTTTGTGTGTTGTAAATGTTTTGTATCTTTAATGTTTTGTGTAATGTTGATTGACTCTTGTGACTCTTGTCTGTTGAGTGGGGGATGGATGGGGCCATGGAGCCGTGGGGTTGGATATTTGAATTGGGAAAGTGGACAGGTAGAGGCAATAAAGGCATAAAAGTCAACAGGCAGAGACAGTAAAGGCATAAAAGTAACTAACCAATACATTATAAAAGACAAAAAATTAAATTATGTTAGGCAGTGGGTTGAGCCGTGGATAATGCACATGGGGTGTGTGCTAGACTGCTAGTAGTCAGTAAAGAAAAATAATGAAACAATTAAACAACAATAATTAATAATTTTATTAACCAATACATTATAAAAGACAAACACCTTGAGAAAAATATTTGCGTGTTTTTTTATGTATTTGCGTGTTTTTTTATTGTTGTTATTATCAATATATGAATTTCTTTTTTTATTAAATTGTGTAATTTATGCTTCTTAAAGAACACCCTGAGAAAAAAATACAAAAAAAAAAAAAAAAAAATCCTGTTAATATTAGATCAAAATCAAACTGAACCTCTACTGTTTTAATTTGAAACTAAAAAAATTCATAGACTTTGAGAAATAACCAAATCCGTCCTTTTGTTATGGCTGGAAAATGCAATTTGTGATTTATTTTAGTAAAGAAAAACAATAATAGAGATTTTGTCTTAGAATAATTTTTTTAAAAGTAAAATTAAGGATGATTTCAAGTTGGTAACCGAGAAAATTGACAGGAAAACTACAATATAAAGCCTCATATCCTCTTTTCTATGTTTGGCAGCCAATAAAATCGACAGCAAAAGCCACAAATATTCACTATTTGGTGTTTGGTAAGCAAGAAAATCAAAAGAACAAACCACATAAATTAAGTAGGGATGAGAACAGGGCAGGGAAACCCCTGTGGGGTAGGTTGGGGGCAAGCCGGTTCAGAGGTATTTTTCCATCTTTAATAAGGTGATTTTGAAATTAATAAGATATAGACGAAAGAAAATGCCATAACAAATTATAAAGCCTCATCACCTCCATTCCGTGTTTGGCAGTGCGAAAATTGGTATATGGTAGCTAAGAAAATCAAAAGAAAATGCCATAACTAATGCTAAGATGACAAAAACTTTGTTCATGATGTCGTTGTTAAATGTTGTTTCCAGAGAATTCCAAAAGGCGCAGCACCTGTTGGCTTATCATAGGACTTACTTAGGAGGAAAGAACTATGCAAGAGCATTCATCCAAACGAGGCAGTGGCATATCATATATGGAGTGCCTATTCAAGCTGCAATCTTAGCCGATATGGGTAACGAAAAGCTTCAAGTCTTTACCCTTCAAGATGTCACCGGCCCCTATGTCTCTTAGAGTGGAGATTATTAGAATTGAAATGTCTATTGTGATTCCAAGGAATACCTCCATTCCTAACACCAAGAAGGGCCATTACACGACCAACTATGACAACCAACTACTATTTTATACTCAGGGATACAAGGGTGAGAGAACAAGAACTCAAGATAACAACTTGTTATGAGAATTTGAGCTTTTTGGCATTCCTAAAGCACCAAGAGGTGTTGCTCAGATAGATGTCTGCTTTGATACTGAATCCAATGGTATTTTGAATGTTTCAGTTGAGATGACCTCTGGTTTGAGGAGCAAGATCACTATCACCTGTGACAAGGTGAGGCTGTCCAATGAGGAGATTAAGAGGATGATCAAGGATGCAGAGAAATACAACTTTGAAGATGATGAGAATAGGAAGAAGGTTGAGGCTAAGGAAGCTTTGCTAGTATGTATTATAGCACTTCGAGCACGTCAACATCCTTCTTTTACTTTTTTGTAGTATAAATCCTACATATGAATCAACTTATCACTAAAAGGCTGGGAAACAAAAGAGATAAAGGGAAATGTCACAAAGTGGAAAACCTGCCCTCATATCTCTTGAAGCTTTGCCCATGTCGTAAATAACTAGTACTCATGTAAGTGGTAACTTGAAAGACCTAACTTCTGCTAACAGGGTCAGTTCCAAAATGATAACAGGAATTAAGCAAGTATGTTTAATTACTTCCTTCAAAAAAATTAGTTTCCAGAACCAACAATGCAAAAATAGCTCAATCGTTGGAAACTATGCAACACAGGAATATTTATGAAAGACATTAACGACCAAGAACATAGTTCAAGTTTGAGTTGGTACCATAGCAGAAGTCTAAATAAAAGCCTAGACTTTGCAGACTGCATGGTTCCTTAATGTATAATGCAACAAAGCCAGAAATAGATTTTAAAGAATCCAACTTTGAAAACCACCTTGCCCAAATTCAATTTTGAGCTCTTAAAACATTCTCTAGACTAACATTCCCATGAAAGTCTCTTTCTAAAAGAAAATTAAAGCTTTCAATAAAATATAATCTACAATAACCCTGTATTAGCAGAAAGAAAATACTTTTCTCAATGCATTAGATTTAGTTCCAATGAATTGTCAGTTATTTCCATGATTCATTGGCTAGAGCTAAGCACTATAGAAAAACTTGCTGTGGAAACCAAACTAAAAATATACCTAACTTTCATTCAGTCACTTCTTCGAACATCTTAAGTGCATACTCAAACATATGGATAGAAACAACTAGCAAAGCGAACATATATGTCTGTTTGGGGATAAAAGTAAAACTAATCCTTATTAAACACAGTAACAATTACAATGTTACAGTTCTGGGTATTAAAAAAGAAAATGATCGTAACAATTAAGTGTAGCTGAAGAACACGCAAAAATTTTGAAACTTGGATTTGGCTTCAAAGATAGGCCACATACATTGTCGTGTTGATCTATCTATCCAGAAACAAAAACGAGCTCCAACATTATGGCTAAAAGACCATATATCATTCTTTCTCAGATTGTTGTTTCGGCTTAGTCTCGTGAACACTCTCCACCGGAGGCAAAGTCTACACACAATAGTAGTAGAAAAAGACATATCAAACAGGTCATGCAGTCATGGATAACAAGATAGGAGTGTTTCAAACATTTTATCAAACAGGTCATGGGCCTATTAAAATATTTGGTCATAACATACTGGCAATGTGCCAAAGATTGAAATGGTTATGAGAGAACGAGAGAGAGAGAGGCTTACAAGATTAGGCTTATATATGTTGTGGATAACAGATGCGCCAGCGAGGAGCGAGACAACAACAACAATGCACGACCACGCCAGCGACGGAGTCCCCGTAGGTTGTCTTCCTCCTCCGAATTTCAGATTCATATTCAATGATTCGATCTCACACCCTCTCTCTCTCTCTAGTGTCGCGGGAAATATGTGTTTTTTTTTTTTTTTTTTTAAGGGTTACTGGTGATAAGTAAATCAATTATAAAGTCTAAAAGGCCCAATTTGGGGGACCTCTTACGTTGAAGACTTGGCTCTTCATTTTTTTTAAGGTATTGGGCTTTGGTAGTTGGCTATTAATGGGCTTAATTGGATTTAATGCTTACTTCAAAGTAAGATTTTCCCCCCTATTTGTTAAAGTCTTGTAGCTTTGGAAACTACCATATTCAAATTTTACTCTCCTAATTATTGAATTAAAAAAAAAAAAAAAAAAGAATTTTTATTTTTTTTATAAATACCATAGAATTTTAATATATGGCATTCACTCCATAATAATTACAATTTATTATTAAACTAATTAGTTTTTAGTGTAGATAAAATTCAAACACTAAATCTCTTATTCGACGGCAAAATATTTTACCGCTTAAAACCACTTATAGAAGAGAATTTAAGAGAGAAAAAAGAAGGATTTTCTCCTGTTAAGTAGTAGAAGATTAATAAATTTGTACTTGAATTTTAAATAATAATAATAATAATAAGAAAGAAAAGAAAATGAAAGAAAGTATATCAAGTGGACTCCACTTGGTGTTTCATTGCAATTGGGTATTGCCGTATTGATCGAATCTTCAACAGCTAACTTGGCCCAAACGTACTTCCAACGGAACTACGTGCCTCACTATTGAACCATTAGGGTCACCGGCCCATCACGAAGAAATCACTAGGGAAGTTCGCGACATTTGCGTAGTATTATCATTCCAACTTGCTTGATCTATAAATATGTATCAAGTTTTGAGGCAGTCCTCTCATCAGATCAGACAGACATGAAATTCACAGAGATAGAGCATTGGAGCCACCCACAACACACTTTGAAACTTGTGCCTGCCAAAGAACCTTACCGTTGCAATGGCTGCAAAGAAGTTGGATTTAGACCTTGTTACGAGTGCGAGTACAAAGAGTGCAACTTCCATCTTCATGAGGAATGTGCAGCACTGCAGCCTGAATCCTCTGACTACCACCCATTTCTCAAAAACTGCGACTTCAAACTTGTTGAAAATGTACAAGGGGAGAGATACTGTGATGCTTGTGGGAAAGATGTGCTAGGGTTTGTGTACCAGTGTTCGCACACGAAATCACATGACCTACACCCATGTTGTATGAAGCTTCAACATACCTTAAATGGTGGTGAGGTGAGGCTGTACCTCAAAGAAAAGCTCTCATCAAAATCAAAGTGCAGAAAATGTGGAAGAAAGGAAATACTTAAAGATTTCAAGGGCTGGTCTTATGAATCCAACTGTGGCCAGCATTGCTATCATGTTGCATGTGTGAAGGACTTGATTCTTGATAATTGGAAGAAGGATTATATTTATGGACTAAATGATGTGGGTCAGACAAGTGACACGGCGTTGCAAATTATGGTTCCGAATAAGGAAGACGCAATAGAACAAAGTGGAGGAATAAGCAAGAATGGAAAGAAGGTTAATATATATTGGAGGAAGGCTAAAATTGTTCTCAAGCTCATTATTTCAGCCATCTTTGGAGATCCAATTGGGATAATTGCTGCAATATGTTTTGAATCGTTATTTTCAAGTTGATTTTTCATTTTTTCGATGAGACAAGTTGATTTATTTTGTGCGAAAGAGGATGAAAAGTTCATGTAACAAACTATATGTTCTTTGTACCAATGATGATTGGGAAGGTTTAAACATATTATATTATCGTAAACTTAATTACTTATAGTTTGCTCTTCTTCTACATCTTTGTCTCAAGAGGCATTATATATATATATATATATATATATATATATCAGATTTGTAGACAGCATGTGAAAAATTGGAGGAAAAAATGAACTTTTTAAAGCATTTAGATAAGCTAAGCATGTATAAAAAAGTTATCAAGTAATGTAAGATTAAGGAAGAATTATATCAAGTGTAATTTGATCTTAACAATTTAGAATATATTAACTACGCATCAAAGACTCTTCAGCAATTTTTTTTTTTTTTTTTTTTTTTGAAAATGTAGATCAACAATTCCATAGTCAAAATTTAGTTTTCGAGAACAGTCATGTTATACACACAAAAAAAAAAAAAAAAAAAAAAAAAAAAAAAAAAAAAAAAAAACAGCTAAATTTTTCACATCTCACTCCCATAACATTTGAGAATGAAGTACTCAACTAGATTCACCACAACACAAAAACACAAGAGAGGCTATGTGAAAAAATCGGTGAATTGTTTGATGCCAAGATACTTTTCCTTTTAAGAATCTAAAGGGTGTACACAATTATATATATGGGTATTTTTGAACATTAGCTCTCCTCATAATAGAGAACAAGCAACACTAAGTTATGAGTATTTGGGCCATCTAAAATAATTTACTATTGCCTGTTTTGTGAAATGAAATTTTAAATAGGATAGCGTCATTTACATATTTAAATCTCTAACAATTAAATCTTAATCATAAAATGGAAATAATTTATTCCATTTAATATAGAGAGAATCTTGTCAAAGGTCATGTAGTTGAATTGGCACATTCTCATGTACAAAGTGTTTGGGAGTTTAGGAGGAAAAGAGTTCGAATTACGAAATTAGCAGCATGTTGTAATTATTTCTTAAAAAAATATAGAGAGGATCTTGATTCACAAATTACTATTGTCTACGTGTGACCCTACAAAGCATCGACAGTAACACAAGAAGACAATAAAAAACAACCAGAAGTTTTGGAGCTTCTGTTCTATGATTGGAAAGTTTCTCATGCACTTCCAAGTTCCAACAGCAAAAAGCTAATCAAGAGATTTTTCTTGGAAAGAAATAATTTGCTATTGGAACTTCAATATTAATGTACTTGCATACTTCTTGTACGCTTATTGAGGTGACCTCTCATGTGGAAAACGTGACTTACTTTTAAGTATTTTTTTATAATGACTTAGGCTCAATTGTCTGTTAATTTTTAAAGCAGGGACGGATGCAGAAGGGGCCAGGGGGGGCCCAGCCCCCGGCCCAAAGAAAAAAAAGGAAAAAAAATTTGGGCCCCCCAGCCCAAAGAAAAAAAAAATATTTTTTTTTTTATTTCTAGTCTCACTCTTCTAAAAATTTAGACCCCCTCCATTTTAATTAGCCTAATCCAACTAGCAACTACCAAACTCAAAAATTTAACAAAAACAAAATTTTAAAATAAAAAATAAAAAAATCTCAGTCAGCCCAATATTAGAGTACTAGGCATTAGGAGTCTGTTTGGATACCACTGAAAACTGAAAACTGAAAACACTGTAGCAAAATAATTTTTAAAAGTGTGAATAGTACCGTGGGACCCATTTTTAATGAAAGTTTTGTTGAAAAAAAGAGGTTTGTGGGTTCGGTGAACAGTGCATGGAACCCACTGGAACTCAGTTAACACTCTTTTCAAAAAAAAAAAAAAAAGTGAAACGCAGACGTTGAACGCTAGACTTAGTATCCAAACAGATACTAGGTGTTCTAAATGCTAAATATTTAGTATTTAGAATACCAAATACCAAAAACACTACTATACCTTCTGTACAAGACATTTCAGATATTATATTAAATTAGCAAAAATAAGTTTTGGTTTGTGAAATTTTAGACCTGCGCATGTGTTAAAGGAATTAATATATGACTTTGCCGTGACAATTAATTGACCCGTCATCATCAATAATTATCGTGAAGTCACCCTCATCGTCATCACTAATGATAATATCTACCCGCTTCCCATTTGAATGAATCGTTATAGTATCTAATTATTATTTATTAAGCCTATAGTTCAAACCATATATAGTACTTGGCATGCATACATACATACAACTGTCTTTACATGTGCATACATTTTTTTTGTTTTTTTTTAAGAAACAAACACACACATAGGGGAGAGGAAAATGAGTTCTAACACAAAGGCACACCACAACTCCACTCAAAAGCCATGGTAACTTTTAAGGGAGGGTGAGACAAGTTATACTACACAGAACACATTCTCTTAAGCAATATGGGACAATTACCCATTCTTTTTTTTTGAGAAAAAAACACACACACATTTTAAGCGAAATTCTTTCTTTTGTTGTTCTTCACTTCTTCTTTTTCTTTTTTGGTAAGAGAATAAGCACAGTTGGACCCATTTTGTGTACATGTGCTTATTGTAGTACGGCTTTGCCTAAAGAGGCATAAAATAGCATTTAGATGTGTCAAGAATTAATGCATGAAATCTTGGGTGTGTACGGCATCAAATATCATAAGAAATTCAAGTACATAATTAGTAACAAATGTGCATCATAGACAAGCCAGGAAAAAAATTCACCACACGCTACTCTTGTGTCAAAACTCAAAAGCATTGCATTTTATTACCACATGATTCCAGTAAATTCAACAAGTTAAAATTTTTAGAGATTTAGGGTTCATATCCTACTTACATAAAAAAATAATTGATATTTTGATCTAATAAAAAAGAGTAATTATAAGTGCGGACCTTATTAATTAGAATTCTTTCCTATCTAAAGTAAAAATATAAATAAATAAACCACATGGTTTGGTCAGTTTTTACTTTTTACATATATTCAAAACCGTGTAAGATTCTTTGAATGATTCATTACAACTTAATTACGTGTAAGCCTACCATGCACCGCCCACAATACAAAAGACCATTAAAAAATGCCTCCCTTCCCACGGGAAAGGAACAGCGGGATATTTCATTCTTAGAAAGAACTCGTCTCATACTGGATTTCTAGTTTTTACATGGAAAGTACAGAGAAAGAGCATTATTACGATTTTCTTTTAACAAAGAAAGCCACAAACTTTTTTACAATTTTACCACAACTTTACTACGTGACAATTTATATTCACATTTGCAGGAGTCAATGCACTTTTAAAAATTAATCTTGTGTGGTGTAGATAAATTGTAAGCACAAACCATATACACGGATTATGTTCGAATTGAATCTCATTATTTTGATATAAGGTCTCTAATGTACAAGGTCCATCTATCCAAAAAAAATTTGGATGAACTCAATATAAAGATTATGTGTATGTTTTGTATCGTTATTGGTAGTTAGTCCAATGGTCCATCTATGATCTATACTTAAACTATTACGCAGCCGCTGCATTATAGAAGTTTGTGCAAATATATGTCATTAACCAACCAAAATTCTCGACGCAAAAGCTAAATAGGTCATGCCGTTGTCGCGTTGGTAAAACCGTAAAAGCTTTCTTCATTTCAGTGTAAGCTTGCATTGGTTAGGGTATAAATTATAAAATTATCTGGATAGATTGGTCAGACTCATTATAATAATATAATGAAAATTATAAAATCAGTGTAAATGATAAAAGGATACTGATCACGTTATTCAACGAGAAATTATTAGGTCCATCAAAAAGATTGTTGACGTTGTTCTTCTGATTTCCAAATCAATAAAATGTTGTTATTTATGTAAATGTGACATCATCTAGTAATTTTTATTTTTTATTCTTTGTGCTGATTAGGAAACTCACACATACATTTGCATAAATAGCATCATCTCATTGGTTAGGGAAGACCACATTAACAATCCTCCCGGTGTAAACAACAGTTTCTCCATGTTCAACATGCAAGAAATTATTTCACACATTTAGTGTATTAATGGGCTTTAATAGGATTTAATGCTTACTTCGAAACAAGTTTTTTTTTTCAAGAGTTTTATATCTCAACTACTTGATACTTTTCATATCCAATGTTTAAATCTTTTTTAAACCAACTATTAAATTATAATTAAAAAAAAATGAAGATTTTTTTTTTCTTCTTATAAATATCATAGAATTTTAATATATGCCATTCATTTCATGGTAATTACTTTTTATCAAAATATCAATTAATTTTTTGTGTAAACAAGATTTAAATTTTAAATATCTTATTTAACAATAAAAAATTTTAACAATTGAATTAACTGAACTCCACCTATAAAAAATTTAAAAGAACAAAAAAGATTTTCTTAATTAATAGTAAAAGTTTAATAAATTTTTACTTAAAATTAAAAATAATAATAATAAGAAAGAAAAGAAAGTGTATCAAGTGGACCCCACTGGGTGTTTTATTGCAGTTGGGTATTGGTTGAATTTTCGGGTCTGTTTGGATACCGTTTATTACTGAAAACTGAAAATACCATAGTAAAATAATTTTTAAATGTGTGAATAGTTTCGTGAGGCCTATTTTTTTATTATAAATTTTTTGCTAAAATAAGTACTTGCAGGTCCCGTAAACAGTACACGAGACCCACTAAAAAACGCACTGCACAAGCACAAACGCAGACGCGTTTGTATCCAAACGGTCACTTCATCAGCTAATTAACTTGGCCCAAACGTGAACCGAAGAACGTTCTAATTAACATGCCACGCGCTATTGAACTATCGGAGTCACCGGCCCATGCATTTTCGAGGAAATTTCTAGTGAAGTTCCTGACATTTGCATAGTGTTATCATTCCAACTTTCTTCATCTATAAATATGTCTCAAGTTTTGAGGCAGTCTCATCAGATCAGACACAGTCATATACAGACATGAAATTCACAGAGATAGTGCATCCTAACCACCCACAACACACTTTGACACTTGTGGCTGCCCAAGAACCTTACAGTTGCGATGGATGCAAGCAAATAGGGTTCAGACAAGGGGAAAGATCGTGTTACGAGTGCAAGCAGTGCAACTTCCATCTTCACGAGGAGTGTGCAATGCCTGAATCCTCTGCCTTCCACCCATTTTTCGAAACTTGCGAGTTCAAATTCATTGAAAATGTACAAGGGGAGAGGCGCTGTGATGCTTGTGGGAAAGATGTGCTAGGGTTTGTGTACCAAAGCCAGGACAAGAACGCATATGACCTACACCCATGTTGCATGAAGCTTGAACCTACCTTAAATGGTGATGGGGTGAAGCTGAAGCTTAGAGAAAAGGTCTCATCAAGATTGAAGTGCCTTAAATGTAAAAGCAAGAAAGTAGCTAATAATTTAGAGGGCTGGTCTTATGAATCCAACTGTGGCCAGTATTGCTATCATGTGGCATGTGTGAAGGACTTAATTCTTGATAATTGGAAGAAGGGTCAGACAAGTGACACGGGGTTGCAAATTATGGTTCCAAATATGGAAGACGCAGTAGAACAAAGTGGACGAAGCAAGAATGGAAAGAAGGTTAATAAATATTTGACGAAGGCTATACTTGTTCTCAGGCTCATTATTTCAGCCATCTTTGGAGATCCGATTGGGATTGCTGTAGTATGTTTTGAACAGTTATTTTCAAGTTGATTTTTTTTTTCTTTTTTCTTTTTTTTCGATTAGACTAGTTGATTTATTTTGTGTAAATAAAGTAGATTAAAACTCCATGTATAATTTGATAACAAATTATTTTGTGTGAATAAAGAACGTTCTTTGTACCAATGATTGGGAAGGTTTAAACATATTATATTATCGTATATATGCTTAATTACTTATGGTTGTTCTTCGTTTCTACATCTTTGTCTCAAGAGGCATAATATATGTAGCACCTTTGTAGACAACATGTGAAAATTTGGAGGAAAAAATGAACTTTTAGAAGCATTTATTTTTTTTGAGAAGTTTTTTTTTTCTTTGAAGCATTTAGATGAACTAAGAATGTATAAAAAAAGTTATCAAGTAATGTAACATTAAAGAAGAATTATATTTCTTAACTTTTCTCAACAACAACAACAACAACAACAACAAAAAAAAAAAAAAAAAAAAAAAAATTTATATTAAGTGTAATTTGTTTTTAACAATGCATCAAAGACTCTTCAACATTTTTTTTTAACAGTGTTGAAGAGTCTTTGATTTTAACTATGCATCAAAGACTATTCAACATCTTCTTTTTTTTTTTTTTTTTTTTTTTTTTTTTTTTTTGGAAAATGTAGATTAACAATTCCATAGTCAAAATTTAGTTTTCAAGAATAGTCATGTTACACACAAAAATTACTATAATTTTCATATCTCACTCACATAACAGTTGAGAAAGTATAATCAACTAGATTCATCAAAGTACAAAAACACAAGAGAGGCTATGTGAAAAAATCGGTGAATCATTTGATGCCGAAATACTTTTCCTTGTGTGGGTAATTTGAACATTAACTCTTCTCATGATAAAGAACAAGCAAGACAAGTTACTATTGCTTATTTTGTGAAATGAAATTTAAAATAATATAGCATCATTTACATATTTAAATATCTAATAATTAAATCTTAATCATAAAATGAACATAATACATTCCTTTTTAAAATAGAGAGGATCTTGATTCACAAATGGCATGTATGATCATGGTGGATAACAATTTCTGTTTACTTTTTCCTAGACAAAAGCACTGTATTAGTTATCACTTATATTCAATCACGTCTCTGATAAATTTGAAAGAACAAAACGCAATGTAAAAAGCTGTTTGAATAGTACATTGCAACTAACGTGTGAGCCCTACCAAGAACCGACGGTAACACAAGAAGACAATTAAAAAACAACCAGAAGTTCTGGAGCTCCTGTTCTATGATTGGTAAATTACTCATGCAGTTCCAAGTTCCAACAGCAAAAAGCTAATCAAGAGATTTTTCTCGGAAAGAAATAATTTGCAATTGGAACTTTAATATTGACGTACTTTCATACTACTTGTACGCCTATTGAGATGACCTCTCATGTGGAAAAAGTGACTTTTTTTAATTATTTTTTGATAATGACTTTTATTTTAAGTTTTCTTTATTTGGATCCGGTTGATGATTAATCATTTATTTTTTGAAATTGTTTATGAGAATTTTAAAAAGTTATCAAAAAAGTTAATTTTTTTTTTTTTTTCTATAAAAAAGTTTCTTTAAAAAAATAATTTTTTAATATATGTTCTAAAAGCATATGTTATACATTAGTAAAACTTTTTTTTTTTTTATTTTAGCATCACTATGTCAGGTTTCTTTATTCTAAGGAAACAGCTTCTAATTGGTTTGACTAATTGGAAATTTAAAAAAATGAATTAAAAATATATATTATATATAATGATAATGAGAAAATATAATGGGATCTTAAAAGCTTCATGGCAGCGTAAGAGAAAGTTTAACTAAAAAAATCAGAAACTTTCATTTAAAACTATGACTTCTAATTGGTTTTAACTGATTTGCAATACAAATTAAAATTAATTAAAGATATATACATTATAATGATGATGCAGAAAATTTGTGGATTTTCAAAAGTTTTCATCTCTATAGGAGAGTCATCCAAAAATACTAAATACATTTGTATATATGTATTTAATAAATGTATAGTTCAAATAAAAGAAAAATAAAATGAAGGAAATTATTTGAATTAGTGGACTCCACTTGGCATTTTATTGTACTTGTATATATATTGGTTATAGTGACTACATTTGCTTACCTATATATTGAATGAGCAAATCTATCTATGCTCACAAAGACAACCTTTTTTTTTTTTATCATAAATTCATAATAGGCTGAAATATGTTTTTGTTATTTATACCATTTTCACTTAAATCCACCACTAAATCATCTTCACATGAAGTTAATATTAAAATACTTTAAAAAATTGTGAAAATTT
>JARYZH020002276.1:0-17102 GCA_030021035.2 Notholithocarpus densiflorus | reverse complement strand
TGCATGACACTTGGCAAACTTCTGTTGGTTTTTGAGTAGTGATGGTAGAACCTAGCAGCAATATGTGGCGCTTTGTAATTGGCTGTATTTTGTGGACTTGGTAGTGTGACGTGTCAGCTTGTGATAGGTCGGGAATTTTCCCTCTCTACAAATACCCCCTCGAGACTCGTTCACGCACACGGTTTCGAAGTGTGATTTGGGAATGAGTTTCGAAAAATGGATTTTTACACCTGATTCTTCAAATGAAGTAGTTGAAGGTGGTGGAGCTTTCAGCAGGATGAGATAATTTTCAAAGAGTAGACCCACCCATATGAAAGGCTTCGATGAGGCCGAAAAGGGGTCTGCGAGTATTTGAATGTACATGCATGACTGAGCCTTCTCAGTAAAGGTTAAGTTGAAGTAATTTCAGAAGAGTGTTTTGGTACTTTAGAGTGGGTTGGTGAGGTTGAAAGTTATTTGCAAGAAGTTGGATGTACTTACAAGATTGAATCATTTCAGCAGAGGTTAAGCTGAGGTAATTTCAGAAGAGTATTTTGGATCGTTGGCGGCGATCACAGGGTGTAGAAGATGGGGAAGATGAGAGGATGGTGGCTGGGTACAGCATGCAGAGTCATGGGGCTGGCCTTACATTTTTAAGAAGTCTAGGCGAAGTAATTTCCGAAGAATATACTTTGGATTACAACGAGGACATGTGCGAAAGTGGTTGAATGCGCATGTGTCATTGTTTCACTCAGGTTAAGTTGAGGTAATTTCAGAAGCTTATGGATTCTGGGGATGCTGATGTTGGTGGTGAAGATGGCGGGGATGAAGCAAAGCGAATGGGTGAAACATACGCCACCATGGCGCTGGCCCTGTATGTTGGGGACCCTCTGGTGTAGATGTTTCTGGAAAATACACCTTGGGATCTAGGACTGACTGCATGCTGAATGAGGTCCGGCGGCAAGTTGTAGAATGTGCCTGCGTGATGGGACCATGTTGACGGACGTTAAGTTGAAGTAATTTCAGAAGAGTACTTTCTGAAATACTTCAAGCAGATTTTAAGTTGGAGTAATTCCAGAAAAGTGTGTTCTAAGGTACCAGAAACGATGACCTTTGGGTCCACACTGGTGAGAACATGGAATGAAGCTTTGGAGACCATTTACCGACACCGAAGGTTGATTTCTGATGAGCTGGTCCCTTGGAGGTTATGGTAAGTGTTGGATGAAAGACAATTTGTAGGATACCCCAACACTTTTTACTATCTTCACCTACTACCACTTGTTGTAAAAGCACAGAAAAATGAAAGATGGAGCTAACTTGTGATTCAGGTCTTAGAAACCAGCCAAGTTGTTGTTTGTTCCGAACCGCTGCTTCTGTTGGAAGACCAAGCAATTAGAGAGAGACTACAGGAGCCTTGAGGTTAGGAACAGGTGTCTTTGCTGGACTTGGATTTCCTGGCCAACCAAATCCACGGAAGCATGGAAGGACGATACAGACCTTGTTATGAGTAATTTTATGGACAAAGGTGGTCGTTAAGTGGAGAAACAAAATTTGTTTGGATCTCAAAACTACAATGATGCTGTGAGGAGGGTTTCTACTGAACCATGAGAGGGTTGATTTCAAACTGATTATGAAGCAATATTGGTTGCTAAGTGTTGAAAATGATGAGGCCATCGTGAGAAATGGCTGTGAGAAAGAGGACTTGAAAATTTGAAAGAAGCAAATCTTCATTTCATGATTCAGTGTGTTTTTCTTGATGAGTTCTTGATGAATCCAGCCCTTCTATTTATAGTGGAGAGACAAGGAATGGTAGACGGGTAGTTGAGAATGACGGATGAGGATTTTTGGTGAGAATGGTAGGCACCGAACAGGAGACCGGTAGATGGAAGACTGGTAGGGAAAGAGAATGGTAGATGGGAGACCGGTAGGCACCGAACGAGAATGGTAGGTTGGAGACTGGTAGGCACCGAACGGAAATGGTAGGTTGAACTAGCGACCCAGTGTAATTTCAAGTTTAAGACACACTTGTGAGAGTTCATTTGTACTTTGGAAGGGAAGCCTTGATGAAATCTGGAGAAAAACCCTGAAGGAATCCAGACCAAGTGGATGAATCTCAAATTTTGATCTTGGGAGCTTAAGTTTTGGACACTGCTAGTACTTCGGAGAAGTGTGTCACCTAGGTGGTTTCCAAGTCGCAAAAACCTGAGCAAGACAAGTCTGGCTTGAAAATCTTGACTTTAGGTCGACTTCAGCACAAAAGTTAACTACATTGGAATTGAGTCATTTGTGCAATTTTCGAGTCTCAAATGATGAAACGGACTCCAAAATTGGAATGTACGCGAAAAATTGAGCAAGATAGGTCCTTCTTAAAAATTTTGACTTCTGGTCAACATTATGCAAAAGTCAACTTTCTGGAAATTGGACGTTTGCACAATTTCCGAGTTTTGAATGAAGAAATGGATCCCAAAATCGGGATGTACTCGAAAAACTGAGTGGGACAGGCCCTTCTTGAAAATGTTGACTTTTTGGTCAAAGTCAAAGGTCCACTTAGTCAAAGCATTTTCTTTCTCACTTTTTTTTTTTTTTTTTTTTTTTTTTTGCAGGCGGTTCGGATCCGGGTCAGATTTTCAGGTCGGTCCGGGTCAACCGATTTAGTGGAGGATGACGTCATCCATGACGTCATAGCACTAGGCGCGTGACAGCGCGTGGCACGTGGGAAAGAAAGCCGGCGCGTGAGAATTGATGGAGGCGCGTGTTTCGTTGAGGCAGCGTTTGTTGGAGCTTCAAGAGGCGCGTGTCGGCGCGTGTCTATTCTTCCGGATCTGAAATTTTTAGGTTTTGTAGATCGGGGCACGCTGGATCGAGTGGTAGTTTCTGTTTTCTGAATTGGTGGCTCAATTTACACGGAAGTGACACGATCTTCGAAGCCTACGGTGGCGCGTGGAGGCGCGTGGCTTGGCATCTGGACCTGAAATTTTCAGGTTTGGTAGATCTTGGGCCGATGGATCTAGTGGTAATATTATTTCCTTGAAATGAAGTCTGGATTTATACGAATATGAGGGAGTAGGCTGCGATCCTCTGAAGCTTTTGGCGGCGCGTGGCAGCGCGTGGTCAGCATCTGGACCTGAATTTTTCACGTTACGTGGATCGAAGGTCGTAGAAGATTTCTTTAGTCCATTCTGACGCTGGCTGCTCTGACAGTGTTTGACAACTTTGGTTAGATTTGTTTAACCAGCAAGTGTGTCTTGTTACATTTAAGGTCGGTAGCGCTGTCACTTTGAACAATATACGAGCTAGAACTTCACCCCAGGTCTAGTGTAGTAGTTTTTTAAATGACATGTGTACTTTTGCAGGCCTATAAGCATTTTTTTCTGAGGTCTAGTGCAGTATTTTCCGTCTGACAACATAATCTATTTATGGGCACTCAGCTTGCTTTTCAAGGTTAGTACAGTATCCTTTAAAAGTATGGTTTTTTAATTATGTACACCTGTTTTTTCTTTTGTCCATTAGCTTCCAAGGATCCCTATATAAAGCCATCCGGAGCTTGTACTAAGTTTGTACAAACATTGTCTTCAGTGGAGTGGATAGCGTAATATTCTTTAGAAAAGCTCTGACCTTTTACTTTTTATTCTATTTTTTAAACGTTTTGTCTGTACTGATCCCTTTTTTTTTTTTTTTTTTACAGCTATCATGATGCTCTTTTTCAAGGATTCGAAGATTAGTCAAGAACCAGCCCTGTCCATTTGTAAGGAGAAAGATGATAAGGATGCAAAGGCTACAACTTTGATTGTTCGTCCGCCCATAATTGGAAGATTTTCAGAAAGATGGGGCCATAATTCTCATCCTCTTAATTTGCCAAAATGGTCACAGGTCGTTCCTTCTGATGGCGATTCTAACTTGGGGACGACTATCCTTCTTGCTGCACATCACAAAAATGTTGCTGGCACAAAGCCGTACAACACTCTAGGGCGAAAGATAATTGCACAACATGCCAATTGGGATTCATCTTTCAGCGCAAACGGAGGGTTTTCCTACTTCCCCCTTTATTGGGATTGGTTAGAAGATGTTCTTGGTCGGTGTAAACGACTCCTTGATGTGACCCACCTCTACAGTGCTGTATTTGCCTCCTTGTTCATGTATGATTATGACAAGATTCTCATGAAAGCATTTTGCGAGTGTTGGAGTCCGTTAACCAATACCCTTCATACCTCAGTTGGGGAAATTTCCATCACACCGTGGGATATTTCCATTCTTGGCGGACTTCCTTGCACAGGTGTATTTTATGATGAAGTAGTGCCCAAGGCGCAAGAGCTAAATGGAACCAACAACCAAGGACGCCCCTACCTACCATGCAGCCGTCGCTACCTTTTCATGGCGTATCATCACCTTTAAAATCGGCTGAAGAGACAAGGGAAAGTGAGTGTTCGCGACTGGATTACTTTTTGGTACAGAGGGAATGGCAAGTACCCGGCTTCTAGAAAATCAGCGAGACGAACAATCATCCCTAAGTGTAGTCAGAATCCTTCGGGCAAGATAAACAAGCATGGACCATGGTCTGATAAAGAACACGGGGTCTTTGCGGATCTTCAAGTTGAGGATGACTTAAAGGAAGAGACTTACTTATCAGCACTTCTTTCCTGTTGGCTGTGCATATTTGTCTTTCCTATCAGGGATCAGAATAGCATCTGTCCAGGCACTTTCAAGATCGCCAGTTCCATGGCCAATGGTCGTTCATTTGGCCTTGCTACCCCAGTATTGGCTAGCATTTATCGTGGACTTAACACCATTTCTTCCTCTCCTACTCTGAGCAAGTCTAGGGCTAGTTTTGCCATTCATTACATTTACGCCTGGGTAGGTCATCTTTTCAGGAGCAATCGTATCACCCATGACGATCTATCTGATCCTTTGATGACTAAATACTCCGGTGTAGGCTACGCCTCTCCGTTCAGCGAGTTCTCCGCACGAAAGCACATACGGACCGCCACCGACTTCCTTTGGCACGGGGCTACTTTCAAGAAAAGCTACGACCAGACATTCATTGACAACGATCATTTATCCATTCCAAAGTTTAACTACTTTATGAGCCTTCGCTCGAGTTATTTATCACTCCGATGTGAAGATTAACATATTGTAGAAGCATATAGTCCTCACAGATTCAGTCGGCGGTTTGGATTTCATCAAGACATTCCAAGTGACTTGAAGGAAGAAATTCATACAGGCTCTTTAAAAGATCTATACCAATTCTACCAATCTTTCACTTGCTGCAACACAAATTCCCAAGTACTCATTTTGGCTTTTGCAACAGACTTTTGAAGGCCGGGTCAGACATAGCTACAAGCAATGGTGGGAAGGAGTTTGTAGAGATGATTTTACCAGAGAAACAGACTTTCTAGCCGACATTGCCTCCCATGTTAAATTACTAACATCCAACAAATCTCAGAAGGGAAGGAGGGAACTACAAGACTCATACATTCCACAGCCCTTGTCAGAGTTTGCGCAATCTCTTTTTGAAGATAATCGTTATTCAAAAGACTCATTTATAGATGTTGGAGTTGCTCGAAGTCAAGGCATCAAAGGTTCGCCTGTCGTACCAGCTAGGGATGCCATTAAGATTTTTGAAGAGGAGGTGCGTAACGACCTTGACCACAACTGGAAACCTTTGAAGAGTCCAATGAAGGGTGTTGATGCGAGGACTTCTACCGATCACGTGCATCTTCCTACAAACAGTGAGTCTTCTATTTCGAAGCCATCTGCGAAGAGTTTGGATTTCAAGAGGCGTAAGTTTGTTGATGTTGGTACGTCATCCAAATTTTCGATCGAGATAGAAAGGGCACCTCTCTTATCCTTGCAATCGACTAACCCTCCGGAAGTCTCGATGTTTCTCAAGCCAAGGCGCATATTTCTTCCGTGCGTAGGAAAAGGGCTTCTATGCTAGGAGATGTTCTTCTAAACAGGCTTTTGAATCTTTCTGTAGACAACATCCTCCCACAAGTTGAAGTACATGAAATTTATAGTGGGGTTGAAAGTCTTGGAGTGGACCCTCAATACTTGCGTAAAAATGTTGACAAATATTGTGAGGGTATCGCAGACTATTTAAAGATGAAAGAATCTCTGAATAAACGACCAAGTCCTGCTATCTTAATTCAACGAGAGGCTGAAGTTGAATTCCTCCTTTTTGAAGCATTGCATGAGAAAGCATCTTTGGAGGCCAAGCTTGATACTAATAGATTGAGGATGGCTGACCTGCAAACTGAGCTTGTTCAATTGGAGCAATCATTGTCTCAAGTTGAAACTCATCAAGTTGAACAAGACGATGTTGTTCAAACCTTAGAAGAACAGCTTGAAGAAGTCAAATCCGCTCCCGTTCTTGAAGACCAGGATATGAAGGCTTTAGAGAAGATACGAACCCTTTTGGAAGATAATTGTTCTAGCTTGAAAGACTTGAAATGGATGTCGTAATCTTTTTGTTTTAATTCCCTTCATATGTATCATCATGCTTTTCTCTGTATTGTTTTCCTTTTGTCAATCAATAAAGAAGACTTTGTTTTTTACTCTCTTTTTTTTTTAGTCACAATTTGATCATTTTTTTTTAGTGCGTGACTGAACTTAGCAAAAGATACTAAGTTGCCTACGTACCCTGAGAGGGATCAAGTCATCACGTAGTTCAAAAGATTTTTTTTTTTGATGATTTTTTATTTTTATTTTTTATGTGTTTTTGCAAAAAGAAGGGCTCAGTGTGTAATAGTGGGTATCACAACTAATCGAACCCGAAACCTCGGCCTCAAGGGCGACATGGGCATCCAACCACTACGCCACACTAGCAATTGGTGACATAGAGTGGGATTAATTTCTCTTTATTGATACGCTTTCAAGGGTAATGGGAAAACATCATGTACTCTTGCAGCGCTACAGTGGACAGTTTAAACTCTTACCAAGGAGCAATCCTTGATTTTCAAGCATAGAAGCACTTAAGGAACTTCCCATTGATGGGGCCGATCCTTACACCATCATTATCAATCAACTTGTAAGCTCCATTGGTGTAGACTTCTTGTACAACATAAGGTCCATCCCATTTTGAAGTGAACTTATTGCCTGTACGATGAGTTGTGATGATAGGTCTTCGAACGGCGAGGACTAAGTCACCAACTTGGAATGATCGTGGTTTAACTCTTTTATTGAATGCACTTGAAAGACGAGCTTGATAGCACTCAAGGCGTTGTTGGGCCTCGAGCCTTTTCTCATCAAGCGCCTCTAATTCTTACAATCTGAGTTTGGCATTTTCTTCTTCAGTCAATCCTTCTTGAATGGCAATCCGTAATGATGGGATTTGGCGTTCTAAAGGAAGGACAGCTTGTACTCCATAGACAAGAGAATACGGCGTTGCTTGAGTAGGCGTTCGAAATGTTGTTCGATATGCCCATAATGCTTCTCCGATTCTTTCATGCCAGTCTCGCTTTGTTTTGGATACCACCTTTTTCAACAAACTACCAAGTATTTTGTTAAATGCTTCAGCTAGTCCATTTGCCGGGGCATTGTACATGGAGGAGTTGTATTGTTTAAATTCAAACTTCTCGCATAGCTCTGTCATCAGCCTATTATAGAATGGTTTGCCATTATCAGTTATGATATACCGAGGGACACCATACCGATAGATCAAGTGAGTTCGAATGAAATTGACCACCGTTTCTTTCTTCACTTCCCTAAGAGGCACAGCTTCCGCCCATTTCGAGAAGTAATCAGTTGCAGCCAAGATGTACAAATGGCCACCAGATGACTTTGGTAATGGCCCTATTGCATCAAGCCCCTATGCATCAAAAAGCGAAGAAGCTACAGTTGGGTGTAAAGGTTCTGGCTGCTGGTGGATAAAGTTCGTGTGATATTGACAAGCTTCGCATTTCTTAGTGCACTCCATGGAATCTTGCACCATTGTAGGCCAATAGTAACCCATTCGTTTGATCCTGTAGTGTAACTTGGGACCCGATTGGTGTGCACCGCATATTCCAGAATGGGCCTCTTCTAAGGCTTGTTTAACCTCTTCCTCTCCTAAGCAACGGAGAAACAAACCATCAAATGAACGGCGGAAGAGAGTGTCCTTATAGTAAATGAATCGAGCAGCCCTTCGCCGAACTTCGGTCTTGTGGCGTTTATCATCTGGGAGTCTTCCATGTTGAAGGTATTCAACGATTACTTGTCGCCAATCTTCTTTTTCAACAAGGCATATAGAAATGATGTTGGTTTGCTCTTCTTCTTCTTCTTCAACCACGAGAGGTACCACCCACCTTTGGGAAATAGCAACTTTGGTTGTCTCTTCTTGGGATAATGCTAAAGCGGTAGCTAAATTAGCTAAAGCATCGGCTTGTCTATTCTCCTTCCTCGGTATATGCTCCAATGTGATGGCTTCAAAATTTGCTAGCAACTTCTTCGCATATTTGCAATAAGGAATAAGGTCTTCCTTCTTAACGTCGTACTGCTCCAAGATTTGGTTGACAACTAATTTGGAATCCCCAAAGATCTCAAGTTGCGATATGCCTATCTCAATGGCCATTTGTAGACCAATAATCAATGCTTGATATTCGGCTACGTTGTTAGAGCAAAGTTCGCTTAATGAGAATGAGTATAGGAGTATTTGCCGTTGTGGAGAAACAAACACTACACCTGCCCTCGCTCCTTCTTGACGTGCAGTTCCATCGAAAAACATCATCCATGGTGGCATTACTTCAATGTAAAACACATCTTCATCTGGGAAATCATTGGAGAACTCCCAATTAGATGGAACTGGGTGATCAGCTAAAAAGTCTGCTAATGCTTATCCTTTGACAGCTTTTTGTGGAACATATGCAAGGTCATATTGTTGTAGCAGGACTACCCATCGAGCTATACGACCCGAAACCATTGGCCTGGAGAGAACATATTTAATCGGGTCCGCCTTTGCTATCAAACGGACCGTATATGCTTGCATGTAGTGCTCCAGTTTGTCTATGGCAAAGAAAAGAGCGAGACACATCTTTTCAATAGGAGAATAATTTAATTCAGCCCCATTGAGAGTTCGACTCAGATAAAAAAAAGCTCTTTCTTTCCCCTCCTTATTTTCTTGTGCCATAAGAGCACCTAGGGACTTTTCTTGCGCCGCAATATACAGCACCAGAGGCTTCCCTGGGATAGGGGCACCTAAGACTGGAGGATTAAGCAAGTATCTTTTGATGCGAGCAAAAGCATTGCTACAAGCCTCATCCCATTCAAAGTGCACATCCTTCTTCATCAATCTATTGAAAGGTTGACATCGACCAGCCAAGTTCGAGATAAATCGTCGTATATAGGCTAGTTTTCCCTGCAAGCCTCTAAGCTCTCGCAGATTCTTGGGCTCTGGCATTTTCTAGATAGCTTCAATTTTGGACTGGTCAATTTCAATACCGCGGTGCCTCACAATGAAACCAAGAAATTTACCAGATGTTACGCCAAAAGCGCATTTGCGGGGGTTCATTTTAAGCTGATACTTTCTTAGGCGGTTGAACACGAATTTCAGTTCTGCCAGATGGTCTTCCCTTCTTTTTGTTTTAACCACCAGATCATCGACATAACACTCCACGTATTTATGAAGTACATTATCAAAGATCTTTTGCATGGCCCGTTGATAAGTAGCACCAACGTTCTTTAGCTCGAAAGGCATTACTTTGTAACAGTAAATACCCTTAGGAGTATGAAAAGCTGTAAGCTCTTCATCTTTTGGATTCATTCGAATTTGGTTGTAACCTGAAGAACCATCCATGAAAGATAAAGCTTCATGACCAGTGGTAGCGTCAACCATGACCTCAGTGATGGGTAATGGAAAATCATCTTTGGGACATGCATTGTTCAAATTACGGAAGTCAACGCACACCCGGATTTGTCCATTCTTCTTTTTGACAGGAACGATGTTAGCGATCCATTCCGGGTACTGTACTTCACGAATGAAGCCCGCTTCAATGAGCTTATTGACCTCGGTTTCTATTTGAGGGATAAGCTCTGGCCGAAAGCGTCTTTGGGCTTGTTTGACTAGGCGCACGCCCTTCTTTATTACCAAATGGTGTAGAGCAATACCTGGATTGAGCCCTGGCATTTCCTTGTAAGTCCAAGAAAACACATCTTTATATTCTACTAGAAGCTTAAGGTACCCTTCTTCTTCTTTAGGGGTGAGAAGCGCACTGATGAAAGTTGGTCGGGGTTCCTCAGCAGTTCCTAAATTGATCTCTTTAAGTTCATCAACTGTAGCTTGTACTCCATCTTCCAAGGCTAGGGGAGCTTCATCGACCTCTTCATTGGTTGCTTCAGTATCTGAAAGTGTACCTTCTTCTATTGTAATATGAAATGAGGATGATACCTCTTCAATTTGCTCATTGTGGACGAGTGACTGACTTGTGTGTACAGTCGTTCGCCTTTTGACTTTGAGCGACCCTTCAGTGCTAATATCTAGAGTAAGGTTACGTTTCATGCGTGAAGGAATGCTACTGCGGATCTCATTATCAGCTTTCTCCTCCTTTTGAACCTCAAAGTTTATTGAGTTTTGAGAGCAACAATCAACGGGCCTTTTCATTGCCCCCAATCGATCAAAGACTGATCTACACGTAAGAGTGTCCCGATTTTGTATTAAACAAGTTGTATTTAACCTGTCGAACACGGTGATTCATGACGATGAGGCCTCGATGCGATCAAACACCGAGACGCATGATGAAGAGTGATCTTTTCTTTGATTCGAATTTTCGCCAACCTCCACTGTTATGTATTGGGAACTTGAAGCATTGCTTTTTCTCTTGATCCATATCTGAGCTGGTTGTTCAGGAGTATAACCTAATCCGGTCTTTGGGATAGGAATTTCATGCCCTTCAAGCCGCATTTTCCTTTGTATTTTGCTAAGGCCATGCATCTTTTCTCCGGTGGCTTCTGGAATTAGTTTCCCTAAGTCCCCTTGTTTTGAGAAATCATAGCCTGCTTTTGCTAACAGCCTATATGCCTTTGGGTCGAACCATTCTTTCGTCCGCTCACTTGGTAGAATGCCATGCTCTATCAGACTTTGCAAAGACCTCACAAATCCATTTAGCAGCTTCGAGGGTAAAGGATTTGCAGATGAAGTTAAAGGCATGACATGATTTTCTTTCAATATGGCTACATCCTCCATCGTGAGCTTTGCAGGAGGCCTTCCCATATCTTCTGTAGATTGAAGGCATTCTGCGAATGGTGATTGGCCATTCTTACGGCGTGATAATGGTACATTGTTGACACCCCATTTTGCAACCTGCATTGAACCTCACATGGAGGGTAAAAGGGTAATTTTGCCTTGGAAATATGCATCTTGATTCTAGCCATTAGATCCCTAATCTCATTTCATCAAAATAATCTTGATGTCGTAACGATCAAATCGACTGGTCATAAGCCCTAATCGGATCACCAGATTGAAAATTATCATCAAATCAAGTTTTAATGGCTGAGATGCACTATCACAAATTGAGTCCGACTATATGTGATTATGAACAATTGATTTCAATTGGTTATAAGTGTAATCAATTTGAGATCAATGATGTGTCATAATTTGATTGGTTAGGACTACATTTTATGGTGAGGTTGCATACACCTAATTAATTAGATAGTTAAGTATTAATTATTCAATGAGTAATTTGTGCAATTATCTTTTAATTAGAGTAAATTTGGAACTATTTAAGTATGAAATGAGAGTGATTGGAGCCATTTAATGTTAATTGGGAGCTAATTTGGGATCTATTAATGTTAATTGTGCTGAAACCATTTTTTAACAAATGACCTCTGCTCACTATTTTATCAATATCTTTCAGAATATTTTGAATATGTGAATAAGGTTAATTTTTCCAGAAACTAAACATCCGGGGCTTCAATTTGAGCACAAGAATGAGACAATTCCGATTAGAATTGAGTCAGATATGATTTTTCGAAATTGGCTCTACAGGCTGTTACAGCAGCTACGGGAAAACCGAACTTTGCTTGCTCCTCACTCTCATCAATCTCCACATTTAATGCACCAAATTTCCCTAAATGCTAAAATGAGGTCTAGGTTCATGATTCTTTGTCAACCCTCATTAATTGACCTTCTATTCATATTTCCTCCACCACTATTATATAAACCCCTCTTCTCATTCATTTCAAAACACACAAAAAACCCCTCTCTTCTCCCCTCTTGAGTTCTAGTGAAGTTGAGTAGTCTTGTCATATCTTGGTCTTCCAGAGACTCAAGGTATTGAGTGAGACTGACTCTTCCTCTCCTAGCTCTTCTTTTCCTCCATCCTTAGAACCTCCATCAAGAGTCCCCTCCTCCACCATATGGATCTTGCATGAAGGTATAATCTTCTTCCCTAACTGTTTGTTTATGTTGCCATGATGAGAATCTAAGATTAAAGCATGATAATTTCATTGAATATGTTTGAATGTTTTTAATTGTTTTTATGTGTTCTTCACATGTTCATGCATATCACTAGATTTAATCTTAAATCACATCAAAAATATGAAAAACATGTTTATTTAATAATTCTTTTCAAATCTTTGAATCTAGGTTATCACCATCCACACACATTCACTAGAATTGATTTTTCAATCCAAATGAAATGCTTAATAAATTGAATTAGAGTTTATCACATGCACACACATTAAATTCAACATGTAAATTGATCGACATATTGGATGATATGATATGAATGTTGGCCACCATAGTCTGGAAGACCGGTTTCACCGGGCAAGGTGGGTGCCTAACACCTTCCCACCTTGTAACATAGCCTCCGAACTTAGATCAAGGATTGATAGACCAATGTTTATCCTTGTAATTTTCAATTTTTAGATTGTAACTAGGAAATAAAGCTATGTACTTTATCTTAGATTGTATCTAGGACCAAAGCCATGTAATTTTCCTATGATCAATGTAAATTTCAAATTAATAAAATGAGGAATTTTTTTTTCAATTATGGTTTTCTTATTTTTCCAATAATTAAATAAGTGGCGACTCCATTGTAAAACCCTTAATCTAAAGGGGATAATATAACTAGTCGAACCTCCATTTTGAGAGGCAACAACACGACTCCACCCATTCACGTGGGTTTGGCCCAACACACCATAAAAAAGGGGGCCGGGGGCGCGGTCTCTCACATACATACCGGAGGAATGGAGGGCTATTAGAAGGCGTTGAAATTTCCGCTCTCACTGAATTACTTGTAGATTCACTAGAACGATCATTCCCATATTCTAGACCTTCCTTTGGGGAAGGAATATCATTTCCAGTGATTAATTTAACATACTTCTTTTCACCCTGCTTGCTTTCTATGGACGGGATCTCAATTGGGAGAACTTCACTAGAAATGTGATCTTCTACATAAAATTTTGCGTCAGTAAAGTGAGCTTCAGTCTCAGCAAAAGGCTTCAAATCGGCATTGACTTTCTTTATTCCACTTTGAAGGTACTTGAAACATTGATGCAAAGTTGACGGCACTATTCCATTTCCATGGATCCATGGACGTCCTAACAACATGTTGTAGGTTGTCTTGGCATCAATGACATGGAACAAAACGTTGCTTGTCAATTCTCCAATGATTAATTCCAAGTGCATCATGCCGATTGCGCGTTGTCCTCCTTGGTTAAAACCTTGAATGACCAAATGACTATGCGATAATTCCTCCATAGTAAGACCAAGTCATCTCATTGTCATTTTTGGTAGTATATTAACAGCTAAACCTCCGTCAATGAGAATACGATCGATCTTTTGTTCACGAGCATAACTAGAGACATAAAGTGGACGATTGTGGGGCTTAGAGCCTAACAACAGATCCTCATCAGTGAAAGTTAAGTCTAGAGAGCACGCGTAACATTCCTTGGTTTGTTGAAGCGTGTTGGTAGAAGGAGTGTACATCTCTGGTTTTTCAAGAGTTTGGGTGAGCACTTCTTTCGGTGAGATGGAGGATTGCAAGGGTTCAACTTCATCGACCCGAGATTGGAGTTCCTCCAAAGATGACAAAGTCTCATTTGGACCATCATGGTCAACATCCTCCTTTTCGTCCTGAATTTCGCAACGAGAGACCGTGTGAACGGCCTCGGTTGAGTCATTTTGAAAGAATTTTTTGGGGAAGAATTCTTCCAATGTAATGAGCTTTTGAGGCTTTTGGGCTTGTGCTGAGTCTTTATACGCTTTTGTTCCCAGTCTTCCTCGCCTCCTATCACTCATTCTTTTTGACCAAGGATGAATCTGGCTTTGTGCTTTTCTGGACTCTTGGGTGATCAAATAAAGAGGGAATGCTCGTTTCTTCTTCCATCTCCTGCGAGCAACTATCGTCCAACCCTCTTCCTCATCCATTGTTGACCTTTTATCATCATTTGAATTATAATAAGACACTTTTTGTGAGAGCTAAGCTTGAACAGGTTCCAGAGAACCAAACTGGATGAGCGTGGTATTTGCCCCCTGCTTAGTAGTTGGAGACATGCAACTAGGTAACCCACAGGCAAATGTTGCAAGGTTTGACTTAGCAACATCATTAAAATCCAAGTCGCTTTTCCTTTCCTTGGCTAGCTTCATGATGAGTTCTTTAAGAGCAAAGCATTTTTGGATTGGATGGCTTATGATGCGATGATACTTACAATAGTTCGGGTCATTAACTTTTCTCATCTCTTCCGGTCGTTTGCATTCTGGCAATTCAATTAATTTCAACTTGAGCAGTTGTTCTAGCATTTCGGGCATATCGGCATCTAGGAAAGGATACACCTTTTGTTCCTATTCCTTAAGTGATAAGCGACGCGTCTCACGTTGTTGGCCGCCCTCAGGCCTCTTCTCAGTAGCCTTCACATTTCTTGTTGAAATTTTGACTAGAGCAGGGTTGACATTCATTGAGTCTTTGATATTACTTTTTGCATTCCTGTCATTTTTCCTTATTTCCAGTCTTTCTTTCCTTTCCTCAGGTACGGGAGGTTTCGTATTTCCATGGCTAGAGATACTCAATTCCATGTCATGCGCACAAGTTGCTAACTCTTCAAATGTTCGGGGCTTTATCCCTTGAAGGATGTAAAGAAGTCCCCAATGCATGCCTTGGATGCACATCTCTACAGCAAATGTTTCAGAAAGTCTATCCTTGCAATCTAGACTCAAAGAACGCCACCGATTGATATAATCAACGACGGGCTCATCTTTCCACTGTTTAGTATTGGTAAGCTCCATCATGCCTACCGTGTGACGTGTGCTGTAGAATCGGTTGAGAAACTCCCTTTCAAGTTGTTCCCAACTATCGATTGACTCGGGCTCTAAGTCTGTATACCAATCAAAAGCATTCCCCTTTAGTGAACAGACAAACTACTTTACAAAGAGGCCTCCTTGAGTCCCTGCATTCTCATAAGTTTCTACAAAGTGAGCAACGTGTTGCTTAAGGTTTCCTTTGCCATCAAATTGCAAGAACTTGGGGGGTTGATACCCATTTGGCATTCTCATGTTATCGATGCGCTTTGTATAGGGTTTTGAATATATGAGAGAACTTGTAGAAGAACCTCCATATTGTGCTTGAATGGTATTTGTTATCATGTCTTGCAGTTGTTGGACAGATATCGAGCCCATTGAGGTGGAATGTCCATGTTGAGAAATGCCTTCACCTTCTTTTCCTTTATCACTCCTAGCATTTTCTCCTTTCAAGATAAAGCCAGGTGGGTGCTCAGGGTCAAGACTTGATTCACCCGAATCTTGTACCTCCAGCTTGTTCATTAGGGTTGCAATTTTGACGTCCTTTTCTTCAAGTGCTTTTGTGAGAAGGATGACCCTTTGTTCCATTTCAGCCATCTTTTCTTCCATGGTAGAGGTGTTAGTCATCATCACTGGCATGACCTCTAGATATGATGGAGAAAATAAGGAAACAGGATGAGTCAAAGGTACTTCATTCCTTAAGTTTCTCATCACGGGTAAAGAGTTGATAGAAAAGGTTTTTGTTGGGGATGATTCATTACTGATCTCTAAATCTTTCAAGATAGATGAATCTTTAGTGGTAGCTTTCCTATTTGCAAGAAAGTCCAGAGAGATGGTAGTATGAAGCTCGCCCTCTTTGGTTGGTTGGTGTTGAAGTCGTTCAAGAGTTTTGGACTGACTGCGAGTAATTAGGCCAACATAATCATCATCACTGGAATCATCAACCACTGATTTCCGGACATTCTTGCTAGAGGCCATTGAAGCTGGTAGCAAAATGATGTCGAATTTCTTTTCTTTTGAAGGAGAAAGAGATGAGAGGCAGAGATGTCCCACCGGGCGTGCTAGAATATGTAGACAACTAAATTTCTAGTTCGAAATAAATCAAACAAGTAAAATAGTTTCACAAATGCGAATTTGTATTGATGATTGTGTGGTACAATTCTCTGAAATTACAAAAGAGTGATCCTCTAATTCAATCTCCTTGAAAGACTTATTGGTTGGAATTGTGATAATGTGATTTTGACTCGAACACAAAATATCCTTCAATTTGGTTGAGGGATGGATCGAAGATTGCTGAAACGGAATTACAATGAATCTCTGGCTGTGAACTTGTTAGAAATCCTTTGTTCTTCACGTTCTTCATGTTCTTCATATGTTCTTCGTCTTCAAAGGTTTGTGGTGGAAGTTCTTCGGGGCTTTAGAAGCTTGGATCCGTAGAGCTTCACTGATTTGTGATTTGTTGATGTTTTCGGACGCTTTTGGCTTGATTCCCGCAAACTTTTGGATCTAGGCAGATAATTTTGATGATTCTACTTCGAGTGTTCTTTGGTTTTGAGGTAGAAGTTCTTGAAGGCTTTGAGGCTTGATTCCTGCAGAGCTTCTGTACTTCTGATGCTTCTGAATCTTCTCTGATGCTGCTTGTGCTTCAGATGGCTTAGTGTGTGTCCTCCCAAATGTCTTAGGAAGGCTTCTATTTATAGGAGTTTGGGGGTGGGTGAGCGACACGTGGCGGAGTCTGATTGGTGACACATGTCACAGCCTGATTGGTCGCCTATGTCATCGCTTACACACGCTGGACTGCTCGTGTCATCGCTTACACGCGCTGGACTGCTTGTGTCATCGCTTACACGCGCTGATGTGTGATTGGTTTTTGCATGACACTTGGCAAACTTCTGTTGGTTTTTGAGTAGTGATGGTA
>JARYZH020002275.1:0-17103 GCA_030021035.2 Notholithocarpus densiflorus | reverse complement strand
GAAAATTAAAAAATATTTTGTCACCTTGAGTTTAGCATGGGAAATGGCTTGCATGGAGATGACAGTAATGGTGGCAGTGCCCAACGTTGTCGTAGGGTCCAAACTAAGCAATCCACAATTTCATTACTGCAATAATATAAACTTCTTGTCTCATAAAAAATCAATATTAACTTCATTTATGCATTTTCCGCACATATTGTTAGGTTAAATTGAGGGAGTTATTAATATTAAGTTCTTTTTGAATTCCAACTTCTCTTATTCTTGAAGTCACTAGAAGATTCATGTGAGTGTGTAAACGTTCACATTCTGAGCTATAATGAGATGTTTTATATGTTTTTGTGAACATGGAAGTTTTTATATATCCATCAAATAATAAAGCCTAGCAAACATGAAAAAGCTAGATCAATTTTTTTATTATTATCAAAACTTTAGCTTCTCTTCTAGGGTGGTCCAGCTTATAAGTTTATGGAAAACATGACACGGTGAAAGGCAAAGAAAAATTTGGTTTGAATATTAGCTGTCTTCAATTTCATAACACCATTATTGGCATTATTATAAGCTAATCACACATAAAAAAGAAGAACAAGAAGAGCAAAATTGATTAAAACGCCTAAGGCTTTATGACTTTTGCAAAATACCACGGCCTAGCTCCTGCATATTTACTACTAGTGTTATTGTAAAGTAATGGAGTACTAAATTAAGCCAAACATAGAGTAGGGTAACAATTATTTTGTGTGATGAATTTGAAGAGTTTGAAGAAATTAGTTTACTGATGAATCTGAGCATTTTGTGTGAATTAGTGTTGGGGTAACGTTGTGGACATTTCTTGTTTATGACTGTTAATTAGTTTGCATGTTTATGACTGTTAATAGACATTTCTTGTGATGTTTCCTGTTTTTCATTAGTGATTTCATTAAGAATTATGTTTGCCACTTTGTTAGCAAGAGTTTGGTCTGGTATATAGTAATTGGTTGTTGTTTGAATTTGCTTTCCTTTGTTACCTTCTCTGTGGAAATTAGAAATGCGATTGAAAGCGGACAGCTCCAATACAATTGACATGAATATACAGGGGGTTGTAGCCGCGTTTAAACCGAGGCTATAGGTGACAGATATAGCCACATTTAAGAAACGCGGCTATAGTTGTGGCCTATTGCCGCGTTTTAAACGCGGCTAAAATATGTCTTGAAGCTGTCAACAAGGGTCCTATGGCCGCACTTTTTCAAACGTGGCCTAAGAAATGGCTATTTTATTTAATCAAAGGGCAAGTAGTGATCCCAAAAAAAAAAAAAAAAAAAAAAAAAAAAAAAAAAAAAAAAAAAGAAGGCAGCTAGTTCCAATTAAAAAGAGAAATCAATGTTAAAATAATGGAGTAGAGAAATTGGTTGGAGATAGTTGTGTACAATATGCGTTAGCTTTATAGGGACAAAAAAACCGAAAAAAAATGATTCAGTTGAAGAATTTTTATTGAGAGGAACATTGCATGTTTCTTCATTTTTTTGTTCATAGTTTTGACGGTGTGACAGCTTTCTCAAGATGATTACAATAAAAATTGACATTGTGACAACAAAGACAAGTGAGAGAGAGGAAATGTGAGGAAGTTGAGTGAAGTCAATTGGGTTGGGTAGTAGCTAACCAATATATAGAACTTTGGGATGGGGCTAGGTAGGGACTATTTCAGCCACTATCACAACTAACTGTGATGGACATAGGCGAATGTTGGGACCAAAAATCGCTTGATACAAAGCATTCTAGCATGAAGAAAACAACTTAGTAGGTTTTTTCAACGTAATAAGCTACATTTTTTAGGAATTTGTTTTAGATTTATGTATGCATGTTATGTCCCAAAATTTTAGTTGCTATGTTTGGTTGTCGATTGTCGCTTCATATCAATTCCCATAAAATTTCACTATTGCAATGAGACTGTTGAATATGATGTAGGCAAAAGATAGTGGACAAGCAGTGGAGCGTGCAACTATTTTCGCGAAAGTATACTGCACAAAAGATGGGAAACCTGTTAGTGATGAAGTGAAAGATAAGATTGTAAGCCCTATATCGTTGCTTAATATATCTTTTGTATTTTGGGCGTGAAATGTTTATAGCAAATAATATGTTATTTGGTTCTTGTGTGAAAACAGGATAAAATGAAGGAAATTTTAAACAGCGGGGGCTCACTACAAGGAGAGCGTCAAGAAGGAATCCTATGGTCCACAAATGATGCATTTGCTCAAGTGATGGGCAAAGAACGTTGTGGACGTGTATGTGGGGTCGGTTTTGGGCCAACCCCAACAGGAAGAAGTGGGTCCAACCTTCCATGTTTGACCGGGCCGTCGTCCAGCGAAACAGCCCTTCGGATAACTGAATTGGAAAATTCGATGAGGGACCAACTTGCCCAGTCAGAGCAGAGGCATCAGGAGCACATCGCCGCATTGCATGCACGGCATAAGGAAGAAATCGCCGAAGCATTGGCCGAAGCAAATCGGCAATCAGATGCACGACATGAGCAACAAATGGCCGAAGCAAAGCAACAAATGGCGGAGTCAAAGCGGCAAGTGGATGAAATGATGTCGGGCGTGAGAGCCATGTTACAAGGATTCGGGCCATTTACACCTGCTTCACAACTTTTCCAGGTACTAAAAATGTTGCCTTTAATTTATTGAAAGTTGCGTGTTTATTGCAATGCATTGTTATGTGCTACTAATACGATGTGTATAATAAACTCAGGATAGCGCTGCATCATAGTGAGGACTCTTCGTGGATATTTTGAACAGTGTATGTTGTATTACTTTTTGGCTGTATTAGAAGGAATATTGTACACATGAAGTTTATTTGGACAATATTTTAAGTACTTATTTATGGTTCCACATTTGTGTACTTTTGTTGGATAGGCATTTTTCCATTATGCTCGCTGACAAATTATTAAGAAAGGACATGGTCAGCCTCAATACCTTGAGAAGTTGCAGGTATGTCCATTTATACTTCTTTTGAGTGTATGATATTGTCATGGGTTAGAAGAGTTTGTTTCCTAGCTTTAGTCACGTTCTAAAAACAAACAAACTTTACCATCACTACCTCCATTAAGTGAAGTTTGATTTAGTTTTGGTATGCAAAATATTTGACGAGTTTGTTATATGAAGTCTGACATTATGATGACTGCTTGGCTCGAAGATGCTGACTGCTTTTATTATATTATTGCAGTGCCATTATGGACATTGGGATCTACCTATAAATCAAGGATACAAAACCGATGCCCCATGTGTGATGCTCGCTGAGTGTTTTTTGTGTCAAATGAACATTGATAATTTTTCCATTTTGTTGTTGTATATTCCTCCATTTTGTTGTTGTATATTCCTCAAACATTGATAATTTTTCCATATTTGTTAAAGATATTGATTGAAATTGTGACAAGTTTGAGAAAATTTGAGCTTCATATTTCATTGAAATTGAAATTGAAATTGGAATTGTGACAGGTTTTGTGTGTGTGTGACAGGTTTTGTGTGTGTGTGTGACAGGTTGAAATTGTGACAGGTTTACTGGCCTAGAAAGGGAAGGAAAAAAAAAAAAAAAAAAAAACCTATAGCCGCGTTTAAAACGTGGCTATAGCCGCGTTTAAATGTGGCTAAAATCAATTGATTTCAGACTGTCGACAGGGAGATATGGCCGCACTTATAAACGCGGCCTAAGGTTTTGGTCTTAGGCCACGTTCAAAACGTGGCCTAAGGTTAGTACTGTGGCCGCGTTTATAAGTGCGGCCTAAGACCGATACATTAGGCCGCGGTTTAAACGTGGCTGTTGGAGTAAAGCTAAGGCCACGTTTAAAACGCGGCTTAAGGGACAGGTCTTAAGCCGCGTTTAGAACGCGGCTATAGGGTAGACCTTAGGCTGCGTTTTAAGCGGGGCTATAGGATCAGGTCTTGGGCCGCGCTTAAATAGTGCGGCCATAGACAGATCAGTCCTATAGTCGCAGGTTTTAGGCTGCTTTAAAAAATGCGGCCTAAAAAAACGCGGCTATAGGCCAAATCGGGCTACAGCCACGTTTTTTTGCCCTATGGCCACGTTTTTGAAACGCGGCCTCAGAACTGTTTTTTCGTAGTGTCTTTTCCTTTTTTTTGAATAAGATCTAGTCTTGTTTAGCGTATTTATTATAAAAGTTTTAAGAATATTCCTCATTGTATATTTAGTGTTTCGGATCCTTTAATTAAATTGAAGCTTCTACGGCTAATGATCTGCTTAGGTAAAAGCTATTACATATGTCATATTGTGAGGCTACTCTAGGGCACCTCTAAGCTATGATATTCAATGCCATTAAAATTTAGTTTATTTTTATATGTATACACGTCAGTAACCCATGCTATACACAGGAATGTTTAGTAATTTTATTTTGATGTATTATACATACTAGCTTATAACCTTATACATACACATAGATATACTTAAAATATATACATTAAAATGCATAGTATAATTTTTACACATATATTTTAAATATTATTGATAGTCAATTTTATATGAATATTATTAGGTAGGAAATGTAAATTATCAATTTTTTAAATATTTTTATGTTCATTAATTCTAGACTCTTTGGTTTTTGTACACAATAACTCATTTGAATGGATATTTATGATATGGTTCCACATTTGATTCCAAAATTAAGAAATAAAACTCTCTCTAAAAATAAATAATTTAGGACACATGGCGCAAAATTGAACTTCAATTATAAAATCTAATTGGATTTACTCTAAGCTTTACCTATTAAAAAATATATATATATAATTTTTGTGCTAAATGAATTGTTTTTAGTTATTAAAAAAAAGGTTCATAAATATAAAATCATTCAAACTCTCTCTTCCTCTAATTTTATATATAGTAGTGTTAGATATATGATTATGTTTTTTATGATTTATTTATATTGGACTCCTCGTTTTCTACTCTAAATTAACTCATTTGGCACAAAAATTAAAAAAAAAAAATTCAATTAGATGGAACACGTGCCGTAAAATTAAACTCTAATTGAAATCCAATTTTTACACTGAACTAACTAACTTAATTCAAAAATTTAAAAATTTTGATTAGATGGGACATGTGGCACAAAATTAGACTCTAATTGAATTTTAATTTAAAATCTAATTGGATATTCTCTTAGCTTTACTTATTAATATATACTAGTATGTAAGTTAATTGTAGTGATGCTATTGGTATTTTTGGGGGGGGGGGGGGTTATCAAATGGAGGATAGAATTAGATAAAACAATGAAAAAAAATATTGTATTTTATTATTTAAGTGATGCTAATGGTATTTTTTTTTTTTTCGGTTTATCACTTGGAGGATGGCATTAGATAAAACAATGAATAAAAAAAAATATTGCAATTTATTATTTGAGTCGTGCTACAATGAAAAAAAAAAGAATTAAAAAAAACCTATTAACCAACTTATAAACATTTCAAGGTTGATTGAGCATCTGATTACGCACAGGAATGGTCAATAGTAGTGGTATTATTGATATTAGCTTGGGTTATTAAATATACAGGACATGAGAGATAGAGAGAGTTAATGTTCATGTTACTTATTAAATTATAGCAACCCAACTACCCTTCTTAGGAACCAAACATTAAGCTGAATTAGATACCTTAAACCTTTAATTCATTCTTTTGATGAATTAGTTGATTTACTCAAATATACAATCAGTTCAAAACAATATAAAACACCGAAAAGAGAAAACACAAAATGGTACATATACAAAGCTACACACCAGGCTAAAGATGGTAGCAAATCTAGACACCAAAGGAAAAAAAATGGATTTGTATAACAGAAACACAACTCTAAATTGTGAGATACACTTTCAAAACTAAAACTATACAAAAATTCAAATCTTTGAAGGGCCTGAAACAACACAACACTGAACACCACAAAAAAAAAAAAAAAAAAAAAAAACCATCACTTATTCACTTGAAATTGGAATTGGAATTCCCCATAGATAGTAAACTATCGTGTTGCAAAGGTACATGCACAAGATTTTAAAAATATATTTCAATTTAACAAAAAAAAAAAAAAAAAAAAGAAGAAGAAGAAGAAGAAGACCATGTTATAAGAGTAAAATCACGTTGCCAAGGTACATGCACAAAATTTTAAAAATATATTTCACATTTAACCAAAAAAAAAAATCTCGATGAATGGTGACTTTCATTTTAACCACATGTAGATGAAAGTATGAGTTAACAACACAATATTTTTGCATGGAGAAAAATAATTAACTAATTGTTTGAGTTTGTTTGCTGTTCAGAAAGGTGGAAAGGAAAATGCAAAATGATATCCATTACTATTAGATCCTTTAATAGGGATAGTTGCCAAACTGAATTTTGTGGCATGTTTGGATCTAACAAATTTTCAATTTCAAACACTTTTGAGAACAAAAGAAATCTAATATTCAAGCATGACGCTTTCTTCCCCCTTTTGGGTTAAGTTGCCTTACATAAAATGATTAGATTTTAGATATCATTTCAAATTCATAATATCGCAAGTGTTTTTGGCTAAACAAAATCACCTAACAATTATTCAAACAACTATTCTTAAAACACTTGTTTTAAATCCTCAAACCTAAATGCAACCTAACAAATGCAAATTTAACATCCACAAGAATCATTCGTTCCATACAAAATAGTGAAAATACATTACAATAACAAAAAGGTTAGCAAAAAAACATTACAATAACAAAAACCACCAAGAAATGAACTCTCTACTTTCTCGAGAAGAGGCGCATACCCAATTCCCTCAATTTATTCACCTGAGTCACTGACTTAAGAATCACTACATTCCTATACCATCATTAAACACCAAAAACAAATACATCAAAAACCACATTTTTATAAAAAATAAAAAACACAAATCAAAAGCAAATGCCAATCTAAGCAATGTATGTGTACAATTTAGCAAAACATAAACTAATTACTGACCTTAATTATTTTTCAAATTTAACTAAACTCCTTCCCACATGGAATGATTGAAATGCCTCAACAAATTCAACAAAACAGTAAGGTTCATTTTGACATGCCCAATATTGCTTTTGGTCTTTATGTTATGTCACCTATAAACATTTTATTATATGCATATGGATTGATGAGAGTCTCCATGTGATGCTCACCTTTCAAAGATCAAGCATTTCTATTGGAACATATTAAACAGAAAAACCTATATCTACACCTGCTTCTTGAAAGAAGTTAGCCACACTTTTCCTTGCAAGACATTTAAAGCCCATGGATTCAAAAAATCAAGCTCAAGTTTGCAGGGACCTTGGTTCACAATCTGGCCATTAGAGGGGAGAATAATATCATCAAAAAGATCAAAGTCTCTTGTACTGTTTGCTGAAGGAGGTGAGATGACAGGAGTTCAATGGAGAATGCGAATACATTATTTAAGCAAATTCACTATTTGAAAAGTTGTCAAGCAATCCAAATCAATAGATATCTTATCCATAAACAGTGCTTTTACTGGTCCAACTAGCATCTCAACTTTCACCTTTTTTTTTGAGCAAGAGACCTCGTATTTCATTTAATTATCAAAGACATAATTATTTCAATTAACAAAAGCTAAGGTAAATTGGTGTTCTTAATCTAGTTTACCTGCTATAGCACACTTTCTTTGTCCTCCTGAGGCTGAGATGCCCCTTTAACATTTGATCTCCAACCATGGTAACAGTGTACACTTCAAATCCCAATACCTGTAATGAAGTAAACTCAAATAAGGGTGAGTTTGGTTCAGCTTTTTGTAAAAGTGCATAATGAAAAAGTTGAGTTTTCAAAAAGTGCATAATGAAAAAGGTCATTTTCAAAAAGCTGAGTATTTGGTAAAAGCTGTTAAAAAATGCTTTTTGAAAAAGCTGAGTGTTTGGTTAGCACTTATAAAAGTGGCAGTTTGAGGGATAAATTACCAAAAAGGACAATGTATATATAAGGGAGTTTATTTCATACTTTTTTTTTTTATGTGAGTTTGTTTCATACTTAAATCAACTATTTCATCATACTTAAATCAATTTTTCTCTTTCTAAAAAAATTATTTTTTTCTCACCAATATTAGCTAATAATAACCTACCACTTAAGATTTATTGTGAAAGTATTGTGTAAATATTGTGATAAAAATTGATACTGATTTTAATTTTAACTTACTATTAAAATTATTTTTTTCTCTTTCTAAAAAAATTATTTTTTTCTCACCAATATTAGCTATAATAATAACCTACCTTAAGATTTATTGTGAAAATATTGTGATAGCATTTCCTTTTTTTTTTCTCTCTTTTTTTTTCCTCTCCACACACGTGGGCTCTCCTTCCTTTTTTTTCTTTTCTTTTTTCCCCCCTCTTTTTTTCTCCTCCACACACGTACCCACACTCTTTTCTTTTCTTTTTTCCTTCTTTCCTCTTTTATTCCCTACCATACCACTTCCTCAGTCCAGAACGTTCCACAGACAGAGCTCTCCTTCTTCTTCTTTTTTTTTTTTTTTTTTTTTTCCTCTTAGCACTTCGTCTGTAACACCCATGCAAGAACTCATCCAAGTCCAGAACGTACCCTTAAGTGCTTGGATCGGGAAGATTGGATGATCGGAACCAACCACCATTGTATTGCGCTCGAACCAAACACCACTGTATTGCGCTCGAACAGTTGAGCAGCCGCCGGCCAATTTTCGACCCCGATCTCCTTCTTCTTTTTCTATTTTTTTTCCTTGTTCTTGATTAGTTGTTGTTTCTGATTTTAGATTTGTCAAATCGGCTTCTTTTTTTTTTTTCTTGATCTTTTATTGTTGTTCTAATTTTTTTTTTTTTTTTTTTCTGTTCTTGATCTGCTGTTGTTGTTGTTTTGATTTTAGATTTGTTGTTTAATAGAGGGTAATTTGGTAATTTCCTGTGAGCCCAACGGATATATCAAAACGCGCAATTCACGTTTTCAATTATGGACTGATTTGCTGCTTTCCGGATATGCGCGTTTCTTCACAAGTATAAAACGCAACTTTTTCCAAAAAGTTGCGTTTTATGCTTCACCAAACGCAATTTTTGGGCTGGCTTTTTTAAAAAGCGCATTTTGGGCTGAAAAAGCGTAAACAAACGGGCACTAAATGAAAAATCGGGCAAAACTGTTATGGAACTTTGACACTCCATGCTAATGTTGCCTTTAGAAAATAATCTATAATGTTGCTAGCTTGCCTCTTGGCCTTCAGTTAATGCTCCCTTTAAATAGTAGAAGCCAAAATAAAACCACATAACTTGTCAACCGCAACGAATGTGACTTCTCTAGACCAGAAAAGGTGAGTCTATATATTAAATATTACTTTGAGCATAGGCTTTGATAAAAACACAATTTGAGCTAGACTATCTATCATTTATTGAGGTAGAGAATAAGTCATTCACAAAAACTTCTTTCTTACCTTCATGAAGATATCAATATCTAGATAAGGCATAATATTGGCTGCTTTCTCTCTTCTAGACAACTCTTCTTACATCTCTGCAAATTTACAAAATAGTATGCATGTGAGTCTTGTACTACAAAAACTGATTATGTGGAGTACACCAACCATAATACTGTGAAACATTACAGTTGACAACATTATTAAAAAATTCAAGTACTCTAACGGAATTTGAAAGAGAGAATTCTTGTTTGGAATTCACATCCTTTCTCATAGTGTGGAAATTCATAAAAATTACCAAAATTTAATAGTTAAACCAAATTTTATTTTTGGTACTCTAACATCAAAGCATTGAATATTCTTTTATAGGCCAAAAATACAAACAAATAAATCACATCCTAACTTTTTTAGCTTATTAGGATGATTAAGTTACTCAAGTATGACTTATAAAAAAAAACTCAGGTATGAATTTTATATACTAATAACACTAACAATGATACTCTTGACAAAGAAATCATATTCACTCATTTGTTACACTCTGCCTGAATAGATTGTAACATTGACTTCCTTAATTTCTTGTTCCAATTCCACGCCATTTCTCACATTGCAAAAATGCATAAAACTAATGAATTTCAACGTTTTAACCAACAATGTCTAGTAACTGACCAACCAATTTTGCCTATGAATCATGGGCCAGGAAAATGGACAGTAACCGCACGGTTGATATAAAGCTTCTAAGATAATAGATTATGGATGAATCTTGCAACTCAATGTGTCAACTTCAAGGAATTGGGTTAAGACACGCATGTTCTCAAGGTCAGTAAACTTGCGCCAAGATGCTGATATGACTGGCTCCCATAGGTGCTTGTAAAAGTACTCGTGTTTATGGCTATATGCTTTTCCATTTTGTATTTATAATTTGCCCTCAGCCTGATAAAGAAACAATAAGATTAGAAATGATTAAGACCATATGTTAAGGTCTAGCCTGGTTTCTCACTTTTTAAAAATAAGATGCTATTCCCATCAAAAAAAAAAAAAAAAGGATGCTATTGAGTTTTTGCCAGAGCAAAGGAACACTAAAACCAAGAAAGTATACCTTTTTCTTTCAATTTGTACTCAAAAGAACATATAATTAAGAAGACATAACTTATTGAAGGTGATGCACAACAATGTAATTAACCATGATTAATTACAATTACAGAGAATTGTTAAAATCAGAGCTTGGAAATAAAAGTGGTACACGTAAACTGAGACTGGAGCATCAAAATTGTGTACATGAAGATGAAGTGCAACTCCAACACTTGTTATTCCAAACACAAGCTTCAATAAAATATATATTTTGCTTCTAAGCCAAAAGGGACTGCCAAAATAATCGAGAGTATAACCTGCAAGAAAGACACATATTTGCCAGTCTGCTAAAAAAAATGCAAACCTTCTTGTTAACGTACATTATGTTATGGGCTTTAGGCCCAGTTAGATTACTTGTATAGCACACTTGTACTTGTACTACACTTTACTTGTACCACACACATATGCCTCTTATATAAAGGCACTGATGTATATTCTTTAATTATGAAATACAATACTACAGATTTCAATATTTCTAACATGGTATCAGAGCCATTGCTCTGATATTTTCTTAGCAGTCTTGTCTTTATTGGTGTTACTCCATTCTCAAAATCGCTTCCACCATCACAACAGTCTGCAGCCTCTCGCCGTTGAACCTCCGACGTCTTCCAGCCGTTGTCTTTGGGTTCCGGACCTGCAGCCGCTGTCGTTGAGGAGTCCTACACCGCACAGATCACTGCACGTGTCATCAACGCCGCTAATATTGCTCCGATCAAATTTCTGGAGGCATCACTGAGATCGTCTTGAGCCGATCTAACTTCCGGTGAAAGCCTCGCAGTCATCGGAGACAGCACGCGCCCTCACGCGCCTCTTGAAGATTCTGCGTCATCGTCCCACGCGCCCCACGCGCCGTCCTCAGTTCCAGCTGACGTCATCCGTGCCACGTCAGCCCTAGCTGCGTCAGCATCCAATCATCTGCTGACGTCAGCGCCACGTCATCTTGCTGACGTCATCCGCTGACCGTTGACTTTGACCGGCCGTTGACTTTGACTGTTGACTTTTCTTCAGGATTGACTTTTGCAGTCCAGGTTCTCCTTACCCAGTTTTTCGCGTAGATTTCATTTTTGCAGTCTGTTTTTGCATATTGTGTCTCTAAATGGATAAAAATGATATTTTTCTTCCTCGCCCCATCAGTACTATATTGGAGGGGAATAAGAATTACTTATCTTGGTCTCAAGCTATGCGCAGTTTTCTTAAGGGTCGCATGCTCTGGCATTTTTGTACTGGTGCAATCACTATTCCTGTCAAGGGAGCCGATGAAGAAGATGCTGCTTTCCTTGGTCGCATGATTGAATGGGATAGTCACAACCACATGATCCTCACATGGATTCGAAACACTTCCATTCCCTCCATCTCTAATCTATTGGGCAGCTTTGATGATGCAAAATCTGCATGGGATATGTTGGCCAAAAGGTACTCCACTACTCACGGATCCATGAAATATCAGTTAGTGGTTGAATTGCATCAACTTAGGCAAGAACCAGGGCAGTCCATCAATGACTACTATGATCAGCTTCGCTTCATTTGGGACCAAATTGACCTTTCTAATCCAACTTGGGCATGCTCAAAGGATGCTCAGCAATATGCTACCATTAGAGATGAATTTCGCCTCTATGAATTCCTGATGTCACTTCACAAGGACTTTGAGCCCATTCGAGGTCAGCTTCTGAATCGCAGTCCTGCTCCCTCTCTTGATACTGCTGTGAACGAGTTGGTTAGAGAAGAAGCTCGTCTTGCTACCCTTCAAGCCCAGAATAAGCTCAATGTTCTGGCTATTAATCCTTCTGCTCCACTCATAGAGCAACCTCAGCAATCAGGTGATTCCTCTGGCTCTAGCAATCGTCGCAAGCAGACCAACAAAAAGTTCTGCAACTATTGCAAGCGTCCTGGCCACACCATTGAGACTTGTTACCGTCGCAACAAATCTACTGCTGCTGTTGCTAATACTGAGCCTACTCCGCCAATGGCTTCCATTTTAGCTGAGTCTCAGTCTTCTGGATCCACTATCAACCTCTCCCCCACTGAACTACAGGAGATCATAGCTTAGGCTGTTCGTATGGCTGGTAATGCATCTCTTTCCACTGCTCTCTCAGTTCTACCCGGTAAGTCTCAAACTTGGCTTTTTGATTCTGCCTGCTGCAATCACATGACACCTCACTTGTCCTTATTCTCCAAACTTGACCCTGCACCACATCCTCTAAATATTCATATAGCTGATGGTTCCACCATGCATGGGAATAGTCTAGGTTTTGTTTCAACCTCCAACCTTTCTGTTCCTGGAGTTTTCCATATACCTGACCTATCCTATAATTTGTGCTCTGTGGGACAATTAGCTGAACTAGGTTATCGCCTTATTTTTGACTATTCTGGGTGTATTGTGCAGGATCTGAGGATGGGGCAGGAGCTTGGGACCGGTCCTAGAGTTGGGCGTATGTTTCCTGTGGACAATCTTCATCTTCCACCTGTTGCTCCTGTTTCTGTTGCTGCTGCAGCTGCTGCAGTTTCTTCCTTACCTTCTCTCGCACTTTGGCATTCTCGTCTTGGTCATGCACCATCTTCTCGGGTACAACAGTTAGCTTCTAAGGGTCTGTTGGGTTCTGTGTCCAAAGACAATTTTGATTGTACTTCATGTCAGTTAGGAAAACAGCCAGCTTTGCCTTTTAATAACAGTGAATCTATTTCTAATAGTATTTTTGAGTTAATTCATTTTGATGTTTGGGGACCTTCTCCTGTTGCTAGTATTGGTGGATCTCGATATTTTGTTGTTTTTATTGATGATTATTCTCGTTATAGTTGGATATTTCCTATGAAATCTCGTTCTGAAATTTTACCAATATACAGCAACTTTGCAAACATGGTTGAAACACAATTCTCCAAACGTATCAAAATTTTTCGATCTGATAATGCTCTTGAATATACTCAATATGCGTTTCAAGCTCTGTTACATTCCTATGGCACTGTACATCATCTAACTTGCCCAGGTACCTCTCAGCAAAATGGTCGAGCTGAAAGAAAACTTCGTCATATTCTTGACACTGTTCGTGCTCTTCTTCTTTCTGCCAAAGTTCCTGCCCCATTTTGGGGTGAAGCTGCTCTTCATGCTGTTCATGTGATTAATCGCATTCCAAGTGCTGTCATCCATAATCAGACTCCGTATGAGCGTCTCTTTGGGTCACCTCCTGACTATCATCACCTTCGCTCCTTTGGATCTGCTTGTTTCGTTCTTCTTCAGCCTCATGAGCACAACAAACTTGAGCCTCGATCTAGACTTTGTTGTTTCCTTGGTTATGGCGAAACTCAAAAAGGGTATAGGTGTTATGATCCTGTCTCTCATCGTCTTCGTGTTTCTCGTAATGTTGTCTTTTGGGAACACCAATTGTTTGTTGAACTCTCTCACTTTCGTTCTTCCCTGACTACCTCCTCTGTTTTAGAAATCTTTCCAGATGAGTCTCTTGTTCCTTCTACAAATACTTTTGATCCTCCTTTGGACTTCTCTCCAGATATTTTTGATGCTTCTCCTAGACAGGTTGAAGATGAACAGGTTGATGACGAGCTACCCCATCTTGAGCCTGGGTCCCCTGCTCCTGCTTCGCCTAAAGATCCTCCACAAGACATTCCACCTCGCCACTCAACCTGGGTAAGATCCATTCCTACACATTTACTTGACTATCATTGTTACACTGCTCTTGCTACACTTCATGAGCCTCAAACCTATCGTGAGGCCTCCACTGACCCTTTATGGCAGATTGCAATGAAAGAGGAACTTGATGCATTAACCAAAAATCATACTTGGGATCTGGTCACTCTCCCTCCTGGACAGTCTGTGGTTGGTTGTAAGTGGATCTATAAGATCAAGACTCGCTCTGATGGATCCATTGAGTGCTACAAGGCTCGTCTTGTTGCAAAAGGTTTTACACAGGAGTATGGGATTGATTATGAGGAGACATTTGCTCCAGTTGCTCGTATCTCATCTGTTCGTGCCCTCTTAGCTGTTGCTGCTGCTAGTAAATGGGATCTTTTTCAGATGGATGTTAAAAATGCTTTCCTTAATGGGGATCTGAGTGAAGAAGTCTATATGCAACCTCCTCCTGGTCTCTCTGTTGAATCAAACAAGGTTTGTCATCTTCGACGTGCACTTTATGGTCTTAAACAAGCTCCACGAGCTTGGTTTGCCAAGTTCAGCTCCACTATCTTTCGCTTGGGTTACACTGCCAATCCGTATGATTCTGCCTTATTTCTTCGTCGTACTGATAAAGGCACCATTTTGCTTCTTCTATATGTGGATGATATGATCATAACTGGTGATGACCTCAGTGGTATTCAAGAACTCAAGGATTTTCTCAGTCAGCAATTTGAGATGAAAGATCTTGGACATCTCAGCTATTTCTTGGGTCTTGAAATTACTCATTCCACAGATGGTCTTTATATTACTCAAGCCAAGTATGCTTCTGACCTTTTGTCTCGAGCTGGACTCACTGACAGCAAGACTGTTGACACTCCAGTTGAACTTAATGTGCATTTGACACCCTCGGAGGGGAAACCATTGTCTAATCCTTCTCTTTACAGACGATTGGTTGGCAGCCTAGTTTATCTCACAATTACTCGTCCAGACATCTCCTATGTTGTTCATCAGGTGAGCCAGTATCTTTCTGCTCCACGGTCAACTCACTATGCTGCTGTTCTGCGCATTCTTCGATACCTGAAGGGCACTCTCTTCCATGGCCTTTCCTACTCAGCTCAGTCTCCTCTTGTACTCCGTGCATTCTCTGATGCTGATTGGGCAGGGGATCCCACTGATCGCAGGTCCACTACAGGTTATTGTTTTTTCCTTGGTTCTTCTTTGATTTCTTGGCGAAGTAAGAAACAAACTTTTGTGGCCCGCTCCAGTACTGAAGCAGAATATCGTGCCCTTGCTGATACCACATCTGAGCTCCTTTGGCTATGATGGCTTCTTAAGGATTTGGGTGTGTCCACATCCTCTGCTACTCCCCTTTATTGTGACAACCAGAGTGCCATTCATATTGCTCACAATGATGTCTTCCATGAACGGACTAAACACATCGAGATTGATTGTCATTTTATCCGTTATCATCTTGTCCATGGTGCTCTCAAGCTTTTCTCAGTCTCCTCCAAAGATCAACTTGCAGATATCTTCACCAAGTCACTTCCTAAGGGACGCACTCGTGATTTGGTTGACAACCTCAAGCTGGTCTCACATCCACCTTGAGTTTGAGGGGAGCTGTTAATGTACATTATGTTATGGGCTTTAGGCCCAATTAGATTACTTGTATAGCACACTTGTACTTGTACTACACTTTACTTGTACCGCACACATATGCCTCTTATATAAAGGCACTGATGTATATTCTTTAATTATGAAATACAATACTACAGATTTCAGTATTTCTAACACTTCTCAAGTACCTCCAAAAAATAGTAAAATAGCCAAAATTCAAGATAGCTAAAAAGAAACTCAAAAACATCCTTTACTATGATATAACCTTTACACAAACCCAAAATCTGATCAATGCATCAGATGAAGAGAGGGGGGAGATGTCAGAAGCTCTTTAAACCAAGAAATATCCTGCAGGAAGCTAAAATCAGGTAATTATTTTTTATAATGGGCTTTTTCTTTGAAAAAAATTCTTACCCGTTGTTACTCTTACAAAATACTATCAAAATGAGATCACCTGCAAGAATTGCACCCAAAAAAATAAAAATAAAAAAAATCACCAATTCAACTAAAAAATATTCATCCTATTTTCATTTCTCCATTTTCTAGGCAACAAACAAGAATTTAACCAAAATAAGAAAGCATAAATATCACCCAAATAAAAAAAATATAATAGTTCCGTTTTTATTTCATCCTATTTTCTCGACAACCAAACAACGTTTAAACAAAAGAAAATTCTTTGGTTCTTGGCAACCAAACAAAACTTAAGAAAAAGAAAAAGAGCCAAGAAAAAGTGTACCTTCCATGGAGGCGGAGCAGTGGAGAGATTGAATCGCAGATGAGAAGTTGAGAGATCAGTAACTGAACACAGGAGGAGCAATGGAAGAAGAAGCAGGGAAGGTTCTAGAAAGATACAGAGAAGAACAAGGGAGTCAATACCGTACCGGAGGCTATACCGGTTTGGCCAGCGGTACGATATATTTCAGATGCTGGTCAATACCGGTGTATCGTTTCAGGTTTACCGCAAAATAATATATATATATATATATATTCATAACATTTAAAATAAATAAATTTAGTATCTTTTTAATAATTTTTTTACTAGTATATTTTTTTTAATTAGTATTTTTTTTTTGTAATTACTAATATACTAATTAAGCTTATAAGTTATAAGAGCACTTGCAACAGTGGAGCTAAATAGCTATATAGCTATTTTAGATGTGCCAAAACACAAAAAACACTTATGCAACAATGGAGCAATAGCTAAATTTTTTAGCTGAATTGCTACAGTGCACATCTATAAATAGATGTGCATTGTAGCTCACATCTAAAAAAAAAAGTAATTTTTTATTCCTCGGGTACAACTTGCTTTTTTTCTTTTTTCTTTTTCTTTCTTTTATCCCACCGGTCTCTCA